>JAIUZE010010984.1:0-57301 GCA_022085475.1 Heliosperma pusillum
CGGTTCTTAGATTGTATATTATTATATACTCTTTTTATTTCCGTATTTATACGGGAGATATGTCTCCCGTCTTGTATAATTCTTATGTATAATATTATTTTCCTTTTGTTATGAACCTTTGTATTTAAGACACCTTCGTGATGTATTATCATCTTTTATTTAGTTAAATTATTTTTTTCTTTCCGCAAATTTGAGGGTGTTACACCCAGGCCCCAATGCGAGAGCTAACGAGACACTTGAATATAGTGACTTCGTTATGGAAGCGGGTGCGATAAAGAACGTACTCATCTTGGCAATGGAAAGCAATTTGCAAAGACGCTTCATTGCACAAGGTGCAAACAAGATTTTCACCACGCTCACTAACGAATTCTCAAAAGCACCGAGGATCGTTACTTATGAGCATACATGTCGCTTCTTTGAGGCGAAACTCCAGAAGGGCCAACCGGTTAGCCCACACATTCTTGATATGATTGAGAATGTCGAGAAACTGGAGGCACTTGATTGCAAAATCAGTGAGAGCATAGTCATTGACCGTGTGCTTCATTCACTTCATGATGGTTTTGCCCTTTTCAGGGCAAATTACTATATGAATGATATGAAGAAAAGTCTTCATCAGCTACACTCACTTCTCGTACAGACCGAGAATGATATGAAATTGAGTGGGAGCATGAAGCGAGATGTTCTCATGATTTCCAACAAGGGCAAAGGTAAGGGCAAGGCTCATGGCGACCTAGCTGTAGGAAAGCCAAAGTTTAAAAAGTCAGGAAACGGCAAGAGTGGGCCTGGTGAGACCAGTGGCTCACAAGGCAAGGCAAAGAGCAAGGACAGTAACATGGAGTGCCACCATTGCCACAAGACTGGGCATTGGAGGAGGAACTGTCTCGTGTACCGTGAGGACATAAAAGCAGGCCGCGTCACTCCTGTTGGTATGTCATCTTTTATTCATATGATTGAGATTAACCATGCAAGTTTCAGAACTTGGGTACTTGATACTGGTTGTGGTTCTCATCTGTGTAATCATTTGCAGGGCCTAAGAAACATCACACCTCTCGCAAAGGGTGATGTGGACCTGCAAGTGGGGAATGGAGCAAGAGTTGCTGCAGTTTTAGTGGGAACATATGTAATCCAACTCCCGAATGGTTTTGAGTTATATTTATATAACTGTTGCTATGTACCCAGTTTATCTAAGAAGATTATTTCTGTTTCCGTACTAGATAAAACTGTTTTTCAATTTCAATAAAAGACAATAGCTGTATTTTCTCTTTTAATGAAATGATTTATGGCAAAGCAGTTTCCATGAATGGAATTTATATCTTAGATCAAACCACAGACATATTGGATGTGAATAATAAGAAATTAAAGGTTGGTGACAAAGATCAAACTTATCTATGGCAATGCCGTATGGGACACATAAATGAGAAACGTGTAAAGAAGCTCATTGACAATGGGGTTATCTCCCCATTTGATTACGAATCATTTGGCACGTGTGAATCATGTCTTATCGGTAAAATGACTCGAATTTCCTTCAAAGGTGTTGGAATGCGCGCTAGTGACCTATTAGGACTCATACATACTGATGTATGTGGACCTATGTCAATAAACGCAAGAGACGGCTATAGATATTTTATCACTTTCACGGATGATTTGAGTAGATACGGATATGTCTACTTAATGAAGCATAAAAGTGAGTCCTTTGAAAAGTTTAAGGAATACCAGAATAAGGTTGAAAGCCAAATGGGAAGAAAGATTAAAGCACTTCGTTCAGATCGTGGTGGCGAATATCTTTCAAATGAGTTTGATCAACACCTTAAAAACTGTGGTGTAGTATTACAGTTAACTCCACCTGGAACACCTCAATTAAATGGTGTGTCCGAACGGAGAAATCGAACATTACTTGATATGGTTCGATCCATGATGAGTCACACGGTAGTATCTGATTCATTATGGGGTTATGCTCTTTTGTCAGCTGCTCTTATACTTAACCGAAGTTCGTCTAAAGCTGTAGACAAGACTCCATATGAGTTATGGAAGGGAACGGTCCCTAACTTGTCCTTTATTCGGGTTTGGGGCTGCGAGGCTTATGTCAAGTGAAGACACGAGGATAAGCTCGGCCTGCGATCGGTCAAGACATACTTTATTGGTTATCCAAAAGGAATGTTTGGTCATTACTTCTATTTGCCTACCGCACAACGAGTTTTTGTTGCGGCTAGTGCGAAGTTTTTAGAAAAAGAGTTTCTCGAGAATAAGTCAAGTAATAGAACCTTCTATCTATCGGAGATTCAAGAACCAACAATCGAGCAACCAATGAAGGAAGAGGTTCCTTCAACTTCTGCTACGTTTAACATCCCTATGGAACCTAGGAGGTCGGGTAGAGTCTCCATTCCTCCAGACAGATACATTGGTATGGTCGAGGAGAATGAGAGAGATAATGTTTTACTCCTAAAGAGTAACGAACCCGCAACCTATAAAGGTGCCATGACCTGTTCCGACTCTAAGCTATGGCTTGAAGCCATGCAATCCGAGATGGACTCCATGTATGAGAATGACGTATGGGATCTTGTTGATTTGGCTGATAAGGTACGTCCTCTTCAGTGCAAATGACTTTATAAGATAAAGCATTCCGTAGAAGGAAAACCAGACACCTATAAGGCACGACTAGTGGCAAAAGGTTTCACTCAAGTGCAAGGATTGCATTATGATGAAATGTTTGCACCCGTAGTTATGCTGCGTTCCATTCGGATAATCTTAGCGATTGCCGCTTTTCATGACTATGAAATTTGGCAGATGGATGTGAAAACCGCCTTCTTAAACGGTTATTTGGAGGAGGAATTGTACATGGTACAACCCGAAGGTTTCATTGATCAAAAAAATCCTAAGAAAGTTTGCAAGCTTAAGCGTTCCATTTATGGACTTAAGCAAGCTTCTCGGAGTTGGAATCATCGTTTCGACCAGGTGATAAAGAGAATGGTTTCACTCGATCGGTCGAGGAACCATGCTTGTATGTCAAGTCGAGTGGGAGTAAGATTGTCTTCTTAATATTGTATGTCGATGACATACTCTTGATTGGGAATGACATCCCTCTCTTATCTTCGGTAAAAGTATGGTTAAAGAACCATTTCCAGATGAAGGATCTGGGTGAGGCACAACGCATATTGGGGATCCGTATCTATAGAGATAGATCACGACGGATGTTATCACTCAGTCAGGAGTCTTATATAGATAAGATTCTTGAGAGGTTCAGCATGACCAACTCCAAGAAAGGGAACCTTCCAATGATTTCTGGGATGCATTTGAGTAAAGCTCAGGCACCCAAGACATCGGAAGAGGTCGAGCGCATGAGTCGTGTTCCTTATGCATCAGTTATAGGATCGATCATGTATGCCATGATATGCACACGTCCGGACGTGGCATATGCATTGACTATGACGAGTCGGTACCAAGGCAATCCAGGTGAAACACACTGGATGGCTGTCAAAAAAATCCTTAAGTACTTACGAAGGACTAAGGATTGGGTATTGACTTATGGAGGAGATACTGAGCTATGCGCAATCGGTTACGCAGATGCTAGCTTCCAAACAGATCGAGATGACTCGAAATCTCAGTCTGGATTCGTCTTTACTCTTAATGGCGCTGCGGTCAGTTGGAAAAGCTCCAAACAGAGTGTTATAGCAGATTCTACAACTGAGTTTGAGTACTATGCCGCTTCAGAAGCTGCAAAGGAAGCTATATGGATGCGTCAGTTCTTACAAGGACTAACCGTAGTTTCTAGTTCGAATGACCCTATCACCATCTATTGTGATAATAGAGGTGCCATCTTCCAGGCTAAGGAGCCTAAGTCCAGCAACAAGTGTAGACATGTACTTCGGAACGCTCACATGATCCGAGATTACGTGGAGCAAAAGGAGATAGTGATTGACAAGATTGCTTCGGATGACAACATCGCGGACCCTCTCACTAAACCGTTAAAATATGATAAGCATGAAGGGCACGTTATTTCCATGGGAATTAAACGTGTTTCTGAGTTGTAGTAGCTGTTTTATGTGGATTAGATAAATGTATCTTTTTCATGCACTATTTATAACATCATCGTATTGTTTAATATTTTGTTTTTCATGTGGATTGTACGACAACATTGAACGCCACAAAGAACGTTAAAATATAATATTTGGTTTTTCATGTGGATTGTACGAAAACATTATAATTGTTTTGGTCCGTAATCGCCTACATGAGCTGATAACTCTGGCAATTATACCGTGAAGTTGATTGATGGTGGGTTCAACGAGCCATAAGTCAAACAGTTGACTGATCGATCACAGATACGAGTTATAAAGATACCTCGTAGGACATCGTGACAACGTTATGGAGTCCTAAATGTTTCAGAACATTCGGTGTCAGGTCGTGGATAGGACGTCCATAGTGTTCCTAAGAGTCGATTCTTTTGACTATCGACTGTGTCTTGAGATTAAGGCAGTTTTTGGGTGACTTTGGTTTCTTTCTCATGGTCGACCGTAACAGGAGGCTAAGTAGATTTTTACTTGGTCATTTCATACTGTGCTTGAATCTGCAGGATTCGAGTTGAGGAAAATATCCAACCTTTATCAGGTTTTGTTATTTCTCAGGGCCACTCGAGGAGTTGTAACTGAAATGCATGACCATGCTCGAATAATGATTCGTTTATCAGTTAAGTTACTCTCTAGTCGGGAAAACCACTCTTGATACTTATCGCTTGTAAAATGCGACCTTTGTAAATACGGACTTTGCAAATTGTTTTACATTGAGTGGGAGAAATTTATGGATATGAGAATGGGGTTATCGTACATACACTTGTAAGGACAAGTGGGAGATTGTTGGAGCTAGTGTCCTCCACAGTTAGTGTGATAACATGAATAAATATCTTACAGGTTCACAGGGTATACTTAGTATTCTTATCAGTTGATTAACGTTTATCGATAACGGTTGGCTTGCTAGAAGTTTGACGTTATTGTCATTTTAAATGGCGGTGATCAACTGGTCCCTAAAAGTCACACCTAAAGGATGTGTTTGAGAGATATGATTATATGAAAATATAATCATATTGATGCCTTATATGACTAAAAGGTTAGTCGATGTATATGACTAAAAGGTTAGTCAATGTAATGATGATACGATTATTTAATAACGATTAAATAATATTAGATGAGACGAATTAAATGTAATTCGTAATTGAATATAAACCGTTATATTTAATCAATGTATATAATATAAGCTTAAACGAATTAAAATGTTAATTCGTAATTAAACATAATATGTTATATTTAATTAGCAAATTATAAATATACGGATATTTATAGTTGACGTATATATTATATTACATGCTAATCTAACCGAAAAAGGAACGAAAAAAAAAGTCTTTTTCTCTCTTATTTTTCGGTCCATAAGAGATAAAAATAAGAGAAAAGATCTCCTATTATTCTCTTATGGTAACTAGGTCAAAAACCCTAATTACAAGAGGGGTAAAAAGAGGAGAGACTCCTCCTTCTACCACTTGAGGGGCACGGCCGAAACACACAGAAGAGGAACAAGTTTTTTCTTCTCTTGAATTCTATCTATCATTCATCATCACACACAAGAGAAAAATTAGCAGTAACTTTTCTCTAAAATTCTAGCACAAGCAAGGCATATCTTGGAGCATCTTGGGTGCAACAATTAGGAGAATATCGATTTCGATATTGTTCATAGGCCAAATTTGCTAGGACCAAAGGTTAATTCTAAATTCCTACAATTTTATATTATGCAATTCATTTATGACTCGTAATTCATATACTATAGTTTCGTTATAATCCGTAAATTAATGACGAAATATACCGATATTTCCTACACTGATATGGGCTAATCCCACTTCTACCCTGGGAAACTCACTTGTGTCCTTCAACTCTTTAGTTACACGCCAACCATGACCATAATGTTAAGTACCGTCAAGTAAACTGTCAAGTAAGATGTTAAGTGCTACGTAAACAATATGAAGAAGAGTAACCTCATTGAAATATTTTTTTCCTCTCCAACAAACATCGCTTTTCCCTCTAATTAATTTTATATAAGTCCACTTCATCATTTACATACATTTTATGGGTGTTTCAAATGCTAAAGTTAAGATGTCAAATGAAGGGTAGTATTTCAACACATAATTAACATTTAACGTCTTAATTGTCGGTGCTCGATATTATGATCACGATTCCTATTTAACTAGAAAGTTGGAGTACACATGTAGGAAAAAGAAGGGGGTACAAGTGGGATTAGTCTATAACTGAGGGGCATAAGTGAGAATAATTAGGAAGTTGAAGGGTACAAGTGGGCTTTCTTGAAAAGTAGGGGTACAAGTTAGGGCAGAGCATGGATCGGATATCCGATCCGAATCCGAATTTCGGATCGGATATCCGATCCGAAAATCCAAAATTTTAGTATCCGTTATCTGATCCAAAGTTATCGGATATCCGAAATTTAGTATCCGAAAAAATGGATCGGATATCCGAAAATTCGATATCTGATCCAAATAACCGAAACTAAAAAATCAATGTAACCAATAAATACAATCAACTAATGTATTAGATTTACACTAAGGTATCATGTACAGTACAAATAAGGATTGCGTTTTTGCATTAAATATGTAGCAATACTTAAAGTTGTTACAATCTACGTATTTCTATATACAATTGATGACAAAACAGAATTTACAATTTTAAACAAATCAAACAATCGAAGATCAAAAGACATAGACAAGAGATGAACTTTCACAAAGAAATGGAAAAATGCTATATTAAATCAGAAACTCCAACAAAAAAGATGTATGTCGTCGAGGCCATGGCGGTTGTCGTTGTTCCTTGAGTTTTTGTGAAGGAAGGAAATAGGTTTTGTGTTGGTTGTTTTGGCGTTGCCAGAAGTAGTTAGTGATGGATCTGATAATAGAAATGGAGGAAGGGAGATGAGGGAGGCATAAGGGGAACGAAGGGAAGCGTGTGAAGTTTGTAGGGTTTTGAATAGGGTTGGGTGAGTGGACCTTCTTAAGTGTTTGTAGTGGGTTGATTATTAAGTGGGTTTTCTTAAGGTCATAACATATACTCAGAGCCATCCATACTACCAAATTTTCAAGATTTTTTTAACTTTCGGTTTGGATACTGATATCCGAAATTTTGAGAACTGATATCCGTATCCGATCCGATATCCGAAAGTTTCGGATCGGATATCCAAGTTTTCGGATCGGATTCGAATCGGATATCGGATCGGTTCGGATAATCGGATTTTTTGCTCAGCCCTAGTACAAGTAGGATTAACGCTTACCATAGAGGTACAAGTGAGAATTTTGCAATGTTTGGGAACCTTGAATTGGAATTAAATTCCGGAATTGAGACATTTCAAGCGTTTGGGAACCCGTAGAATTTAGAATTGAATTTGAACTCAATCGCTAATCAATTCCAACATAGTTAAAATTTGGGACTCTCAAATTCTTACTATATAGTAGTCATTTCAATTTCATCACTATTTTATTACGTTTTTTGTAATGTAAATGAAATATTTTTTTAATACGCTTTTTTTCCAATTGCAAATATTTTCCGTCACAATATTTATTGTCTTTGGTGATTTTGACACACACCCACTACCAATTCCAATTCCAATTCCAATTCCAATTCCATGAGTTTTCCAAACATG
This sequence comes from Heliosperma pusillum, assembly GCA_022085475.1. Classification (NCBI taxonomy): domain Eukaryota; kingdom Viridiplantae; phylum Streptophyta; class Magnoliopsida; order Caryophyllales; family Caryophyllaceae; genus Heliosperma; species Heliosperma pusillum. Next base: position 7,684 of record JAIUZE010010984.1, read on the forward strand.
ATTGAGAAATTGAAATTCAGAATTGAATTCCAAGTGATCTCTAAACGAATTTTTGAAATTGGATTTGTTATTGAATCCAGACATTTTGATTTATACAATTGAAATCATGAAAATGAAATCAATTCCGCTTTACCAAACACCCCCGAGAAATCATAAAATCACCCAAAACAATAAAAATAAGACATAAAAAGAGAAAAGGCTGGAGATGCGGGGGATCGAACCCCGTGCCTCTCGCATGCAAAGCGAGCGCTCTACCATTTGAGCTACATCCCCAAGTTGATTGTAGATCTTCATGTTAACTAGTAATCACTAATCACATATCATAATCTTCCAGGGTCAGTTGACTCTCAGAAAGAGAATATTTTTCCCGCTTAAACCAGTCATGAAACCGCGAAAACGTACTTCCACGGCCGGGTGCTCTCAACACTCGACCTGGTAATACCTGAGGTATTACAAGTACAACCAGTAGAAGTAGAGATCCCATATCTAAGAATTCTACTCGAAAGTCAAATTCCAGAAGCAGAATGAAACAGACAAAGATATGAAGAACTCATCCTCCGGGATGAAAGAAGATTGAGGGCCTTACATAATGTTCAAATGTACCAACGGCGTATCAAAAGAGCATTTAACAAGAAATTCAAGCCTAGACCCATCAAAGAAGGCGAGTTAGTTCTCAAGTCCGTTAGAGCCCTTCTACCATTTGATCCTAAGGGCAAATTGAAACCCAATTGGCCAGGACCCTACTTAGTTAAGACCATCCTATCAGGTGGGGTAATAAATATTACTAACTTAGATGAGAATGAATTTTAAAACCCAAACTAATTTAGACCAAGTTAAGAAATACTACCCCTAACCGCATGCATCTCGCATGCCAATCATGTATCACACGATCCAACTGCCCTTTAATTGCATTAATTTTACGCTTACATTTTAATGAATGTGTTTAATTACTTATATCCTCAAATCGTCAGTAATTAAATTGCATTTTGAAAGTAATCAAAAGGCACATTGCCAAGTTCCTTATGTCTATACAAGCTCTTGCTTTGACATCTATTTTTTTTTTGCATATGCTATTGCGAACTACGACAATGGTTTGATTCTACCTTAACGGTAAATACGTAGGCAATCCTGATACAACCATCTTTCTCTACATCTTTTGCAAATAAAAGGAGAGTATTTCTTTACTCAAACTTGAAATAAATAGAATGGACAAAGAAAGTTTCTTAACATAAAATTACTTGTTCTTATTCATAAATTGTAATGATAAACAAATACTAACAAATAAAACTAATAAATCTCTAATACAATATTTGAAATTTTAATATTTTCACTACTTTATTAAATAATATCAAAACTAACAAAGATTAACAAATTCATTCCAAATCCTCCATTTCCCCCTTTTTCTTGTCTTTATTGTCATCTTTTTTGTCTCGGCCTCGAGGTGGTCGATAATTTTTGTTTTTTAACAGTTTGGGGAATGGAAACTGAACTTCCCCATGACGCTCTATTTAAAATATATATTTTAATTGATCCTAATTCTTTTGTTTTGCTAGCGGTTCCTTCTGATACTAGAAAATGTCTGAAAAAACCTGCAACGGAACTACCAAGCAAGGGCAAAAAGTGAGTGGACTGGCTAGCTTGTGTTCAAACAATAGAAAGCCTTGCTGCTCGAGACGCAACAAGCGGGTGAAAGGCACGAATGTAATGCTGCTCTATCCTCTCGATCCTTCTATTGGAATAGAAGAAGCCCGCTCGAAGAGGCGGGTGGATATCTCATAACGAATAATAAACATTCTTTCTCGAGGTCTAGCATACACATTTCTATCCATCACCATCTTTTCTTCATATTCCTCAATGTATTTGCGTATTTTTACATATCATCATGTATTTACGTATTTACAAATAACACCCAAAAACTTTCACTGTATATTTCTCAATCACCACCGTATATTTACCCGGCACATCGTTTTCTTATTTCCCATTTCGGTATCAGATAAGGATAATCAAAATGAGATTTTGAAAATCAGATATCCGAACAGTTTTGCAAACCGTATCGAATATACTGTTTTTCTTATCCCCACCCTATCAGGAACAAAACCTCATCAATTCCATGAGCACAAAGTCGCCTTATGTTTATAAAAGTAATTATTCTCGCCTAGAGGCGAAAAAAGATGGAGATGCGGGGGATCGAACCCCGTGCCTCTTGCATGCAAAGCGAGCGCTCTACCATTTGAGCAACATCCCCAATTTAATTATTACTCAGCATAGTAACTAATAATAACTAATGACACAGCATAATCTTTCAGACTCCTAGAAAGAGAAGATTGATCCCGCTTAAACCAGTGAGAATAATGGCGATGGCGGAAGTAGTAAGAGACTGGCTTACCACACATGAAACCGCGAAAACGTACTTCACACGCGCCGCCGTAGAGCGTCCTCCATTAATCACACCTCCTTTACACCGTCTTCCTCTCCGTCCCGGTAACGTCCTCGAGATTGCTGGCCCTTCTTCTTCCGCTAAATCCCTCATTCTTCTCCAGGTTTCCTTTCTTCTTCTTATTCCTATTCAATTTTTTTTTTCAAACTATAAACTTTGTTAATTGTTGTTCAATTTGTTTGGATTAGGTTGTGGTTGATTGCATTTTGCCTAAGGAGTTTAACGGTGTGCGTTACGGCGGTCTCGAGCAGTCTGTTATGTTTATCGATTTGGATTGTCGTTTTGATGCTTTCCGTCTTCTCCAGTTGCTTAGATTTCGGCTTTCTAGTACCGACAGTAAGTCTTTTGTGAGACCGACTTATAACATCTAGCATGAGGACATGAGGTGATATTAAATTTCTCCAATTTTATGCTCCAAAGGTCTCTTGTTAGAAAAATTGAATGAAATTATCATTAATTTGTTATAAGTCAAGTTTAGTTAGGGATTTTTTGGTCTAACGCGCATTTAGTTGCATTACGATAGAGGGGAGGGGGGATTCGAACTTGGGACCTATTGTCCACAGACCACAAGACATTCGTCCTAAGTCCTAACTACTAGACTAAGGCATTTTTGGTAAGTAAAGTTTAGTTAGTGAAAAAGGGAGGCATCCAATTTCTTGCCACTACGCTACAGTATAACGTAGGAAATACTGTAATTGTAAAAAAAATAGACGAATGGACATAACTAACCTTGTCTCTTTTATGCGTTGTGAACAAAAGGAAGTACGAACTTGTAATATGTACATAGGCTCGTAATGGTGTAGATTAAGAATTTAAGCATAGTCAATACTTTTGGTTGCCTGATTGCCTCGCGACTTTGTGGGAGTAAGGCTGTGCAGATTGGATCCCAAATCTCTATTCCTCCGACTCTATATGGATCAAGTAGTTGTTTTTAAGTCGTTTTTGCTTCAGTTTCTTTCTATAAATCAAAAATTTGGAAGGCTTTGATTGAGAAGTAGATGTAGACCAACTGGAGTAAGGCTTTAATTGAGAAGTAGAGCCTGAAAGCGCATAGCTCACTAATATTGTAGGATGAACTTGTACAGGGTCAAATGTGGAAGTAAGACATGGGGCTGGAGACAACAAGGATTGCAGTTATGATGAGGAGCTTGTTAGCAAATGCTTGGAGCGCTTTCTATATATACGTTGTTATGATAGTTTAGAATTTCTCTCTACTCTAAAGGTGAGGAATGATGAAAAATAAGAACCGTCAGTGCATGACAACCAATAAAAAGACAAAAGCATGCTTGCCGTTGCCTTGATGATTATGATTAGTAAAAGTTTTTGTTGATCATTTTAGGCATACCGCATAAGAGTTAAAATATACACATTCCATTCGATGCCATAGATGATTTTGTCGCTTTTTATTTTTCATCTGGTATTTGCTGATTTCAGTTTCCATACCTAAATTTCCTGACTAGATTATACTTCTGTTTTTCTCTTTGATTGTCTTTAGACATTAAACTATCAACTTCAGACAAGGCAGCAGCATAATGCCATAGTCAGATTTATGATGATTGACAGGTTTGCCATATTTCATAACAGATTTTTTTTTCACAATTATGGTTTAATTAGATTCAGGTTCATTTGGGAAGACATACATTCTTGTTCAATATAGTTTACTGGATGAAATTTACCTTGCAGAAACGAATATATTATATATATGCTTAACCTGAACTTTGTTCTTTTCTTCTTTTGTCATACAAGTGTGCAAGTATGACATAGGAATGTGATAATCCTTCGTCTTGTATATAGTGTTGTGGATTATATCTACCTAGCATAAATGGGCCAGTGATGCCTAAGTAATTATCACCGTTACCCTTCAAAGGAGTAGTGATACAATAAGAGGGAGGATGTTTGCAATTGAGCCTTACTAAAAACTGAATGACTATAACCCAATCTGTGGAAAAGGATGTTCAAGGATTTCAAAGAGTCATTTTGGTTTAGTCCATCATGTCCAAACTCATAAGAAAAACTAATCTTTGACTCCCATGGAACTGGACTTTGTGTCAAAAAACGTGCCTTGGGCACGCTTGAGCCTAGCGTAAGCCCTAGGTTATGCAAGGCATTAGCCAAGATGCGTAGGTGTATCTTCTAGTTAAGGACTTTAAACAATCATTTTCAATTAGTCTATTGTGTACAAAGCATAAGAATTGAGAACATTGACCGTTTGACTCGAAATGGATCCGGACTTTACACATATGCATTACTATTAACTTTTATGTGACGCTCCATACACAAATGACTGAGTTATGGCAATTTTCAAGTACCTAATTATGCTGGATATCAATATGCTCCCATGTACACACTTTTTTCACATTTTTATGGTGTCTTAAGACACATTTAAAGTTCCATATAAACGTAGGATGCATCAGCATTTCAATCATTAGATGGTTTTCCTTCTAATAATAAGTTGATGGGTTCCTGAGATGTAAGGAGAACAAGTGAAGAGTACTTCGTGTGAAGTTATCTGAAAACTTTTTCATCCTTGCCCTTTTACTTAGTTCTCTGATATTTTATATTCAAGTGTGGTTGTTAACAGATTTATTTATGACTAAATGCCAAATTCCTTTTCGTGCCAGCATTGGAGCTTATTATTGGGTTGATCGTGCTTCAACATCCTTTCCTCTTGGGTCAAACAACAGGTAGTTCTGTGTTAACTGAAAGGTTTGCTAGTCGTTTCGGTCCATTTTACAGACATATGTTTTGCACCTGTTCATGTTTGTGTAATGGAATTTTCTACATCCGCGCAATATCTTAGTGATATAATTTGGTGGATATTTCAGGGTTTCTATTAGTATTCTCATGAAGAGCCCTGCTTAGCAGAGAATACTGTGGTGAACATTTGCATTGATTTTCAAGAGTGGTTATCTTTATTTTTTTCTATTGAAAGTGTTCAACAATGAAATTGGCTGAAAATGATATTTCAGGGTTTCTAGCTGCCATCATATGTTTTCCAAGTGAGAGAGTGGGTGGATTGGATGTTTAGAATCACATCTGGATCCTGGGCAACTGTCTTACTGAAAATTAGTCTCTCAGGTTTGAAGTATGAATAGTTGGAACATGTGATATTTTGCTAGAAAAAGTGGTGGAAATCAATTGTTAGAATTGTGTATTGATTTATAGGTGATCTGAATTCATAGTCACAGTTGGTGAAGAAATTTGAAAGTTATGATTAATGTAGCCCACTATATTCGAATACACAAATATTCAACGGCTCGTTTGTATGATGACTAACATTTTTGATGGGATTTTGTTGCTAAATCTGGATGTAGAGTGACATTTGGAAATCAAGCTAGCAAGATGCTTCTAGCTCCTCACATAAACATAGTTTCTATAAAAAATTGATACTACTAGCTCTCTTAATGCAGCCATGGCAAGACATTGGCTATAAAATTTTTCTTTGTTATGGGGTCTTTTTTATTTACTCCCTCCTATTCTCAATAACATTCCCCATTTCTATTTTCGTCTATTCACAATACTTTTCCTATTTCCTTTTTTGGTAAGTGTTTGTGTAGTCCAAATTTAATTGTATGGTGGGGTAGTGTATTTGTGTGGTCCAAATTTAATTATATGGTGGGGTAGTGTGTTTTCTTAATTTTTGTGTTAAAGGGAAAGGGTAATGTTATTGAGAATAGGGGGGAGTATTTATTCTTAACAATTTAATAAAAAAAATTATTAATTTTTTCCAAACTGTTGTATAGATTTAACTCCCATTTCTGGTTTCAAGTTTTGATTTTTCTCAGCCGATCCCACACCATTTTTTCTATAGTAGTAGTAGACTAGTAGTCATTATTCTTTGGTTTTGGATAATGATGCAATTAAACAAAATGACTCACTAAATGGGATGATCTTATAATAGTGAAGTAGAGTAATTTGATGCAATTCTTGACACAATTTTCATTTTGGATTATCTAGAGATAGCCTCTTTGTGTTGCTAACACAAGGTAAGATTGCGTAAATCCGTTCCGCTTCATGCTGAATATTTGGGTACCCGAGGCATTGAGTTATGTTGCTATTGTTGTTGTTGCTGTACCTTTTCTGGTTGTTATATAGTTCTAACTGTTGTAGTTCTACACTTCTACTTATAGCTAGCAGTTTGTTACTGTTATTGGTTAAGGTTCGTGTTTCGTGAATAAAGTTGAAATATGGCCGGATAGACGAGAAACAGTCATACAATAATATAACTCTTACAAGATGATTGTAGCTTGTTGAAATATGACTTGGCTCACTGAGTATTCCACATAGTTTCTATTATTACGACTCCCTGTATAACTGTGTAATTTGTCACTTGAGTGAACTTTTTAAAATAGTCGGTGACAACAAGCGTATTTTGAAAACCTATTAGCTTGTAAAATTACTTTGGCAGGAAAATCCTCTCTCTTCAAAGTTTGATGGAAGCTGTAGTCCATGAGATTCAAAATATTTTGCAGATACAGCCAATGCTTATTTTGGCTACAAAAGCGACAATATTTGGCGACAAGTCTATAACGAATGATGTGAAAAGGTAAGTTAAATACTTATATCGTATTCATGTTACACAATATGGTTCTTTGGTTTTGATGCTATTCTTCTTTAATTTTACTCCGAATAACTTGCCTGTGTAAAAAAAGGTTCTTATAAGCTAAAGTTAAGCAGGCCTTGAGGCTTTTAATGTGGAACCCAAATCCAGTTAAAATGACCTTACTTTCAGTTGTCTAAGATGCTGTCCACGATTGTGAGGCATAGCAGTAGACTTTAGGTCACTGGCTCATATCTCTCTTGGATCATATACAGTTGCACACCGATCATGCATGAGAAACCTATGAAAGTAATTTAATGATTTCATTCCATATTGAGCAGGACATTCAGAAAATGGTCTTCACATGACACACCAGGTCAACACACGATGGAAAAAGTTCCAGTTAATATCGTTCATCGTGAATATATGCCTTCTTCCTGGCAAGTAAGAATTCCTTACATCTGATTGAACATCGTTTTCGTCCAACAAATGTCAATTAGTTTCAATAGCCATTTTATTAGATCGTCCTGTTTTTTTTGGAAATTGTGGACCATGTGTTTTGTTTCAAGAGTTTCTTACTATCAGTTGGTCTTTTGTAAGACAATTGTATGATACAACATAGTTTTTATTTGAGTCATTAAATGAAGGGTATAACATGGGATAATCCCATACATATTATTTGACTGTATTGATGTGCTATATGAAAACCACAAAAAAGACATGCCCCTGAAGTAATAACCTATAGTTGTATAGTGACATGATATGTGAGAAGTAGAAAGTGTCATTTGTATATTTGATGAATGATGATATAAAATTAGGGTTATTGTGTTTGAATAAGTTGTATTAACATAATGATAGGAGGTACTTATTTATATGTATACAGGTAGAATATGTCTAGTATAATTTCTATAATTACATTGATATGCATATGTATTCTTTCTGTTTTTACAATATTATGATTGTGTTTCTTGTTTTGAATTGATATGGCTAATACGCCCCCCCCCAAGATGGACGTCCGAAGTGTAAGGCCGATCTTGTTTCGTAGGCCGAGATATTGAGTTTTGTGAAGTGGTTTGGTGAGTATGTCAGCTAGTTGGTCTTTACTTGCGATATGTTGAATCCGAACTTGTCCTTGGTGCAGTTGTTCTTTGACGAAGTGGAATGAAAGAGCCATGTGTTTCATGCGTGAGTGAAAAACCGGGTTCTTTGCATATAGAGTGGCGGAGATGTTGTCACAGAAAATGGCTGGAGGTTTGATAACGGTGATGTGAAGTTCGGTCAGAAGATTGCGGAGCCAAGAGGGTTTCAGTGGTGACAGATGCGATAGCACGAAATTCAGCTTCAGTTGTGGAGAGAGCAAGACCGCACTATTTTTTGGAGAACCAGGAGATGGGATTTCGACCGAGGTAAATGATATAGCCTGTCGTCGACACGTAGTTGTCTTTGTCTCCGGCGTGATCTGCATCACAAAACGCATGAAGGCAGAATGGTGAGTTACTGTAAAGCTGAATGCCAAAGGACTGAGTCCCTTGTAAGTAGCGAAGGAGACGTTTTAACGCAGTCCAATGAGTGGTGGTAGGGTGATGAAGAAATTGCGCAAGACGATTTATGGCAAAGGCAATATCGGGTCTGGTTAGGGATAGATATTGTAGGCTGCCAACTATAGCACGATAGGTAGGTTGATCGTGTATGCGGTGATGGTCTTCACGCGTGAGAGTTGGAGATGTTGCCATAGGAGTAGAGTTTGGTTTGGCATCGTTCATTTTGTATTTAGTAAGTAGGTCGTAAATGTATTTAGATTGGTTGAGATGTAATCCAAGTGAATTTGGTGTCACTTCTATGCCTAAAAAATATGATAGTGGTCCAAGATCCTTTAGTGAGAAGCGTTGTGATAATTTGTCAATAAAGGCTTGTAGTTGTGCTTGATGTGGTCCGGTGACGATAATGTCGTCAACGTATATAAGCATATAGATACAAGTGGTTTTAGTGTGCAAAGTAAATAAAGAGGAGTCGGAAATAGATTGTTTGAAACCGTAGGTTAGAAGATGGGTTTTAAGTTCGGTGTACCAAGCTCTTGGAGCTTGTTTTAATCCGTATATAGCCTTATTTAATTTGCAAACATAGTCGGGTGTGGTGTGATTAACAAAGCCGGGTGGTTGCGTCATAAATACATTGTCAGTTAGGTGACCCTGTAGAAACGCATTATTAACGTCGAGTTGCCTAAGTGACCATGACTTGGTGACAGCCAAAGCTAAAATTAGACGAACGGTAGTGGGTTTTATGACGGGACTAAAGGTTTCGTTGTAGTCAATTCCAGGTCGTTGATGAAACCCTTTTGCAACGAGGCGAGCCTTGTGTTGCTTGAGAGTGCCATCTGGGTTATATTTGTTCCGAAAAACCCACTTGCATCCTATGACAATTTGGGACGAAGTTCTCGGAACAAGAGACCATGTGGAGTTTCGGTCAAGAGCGTTGAATTCGTCTTGCATAGCTTGGCGCCAATGAGGGAGGATAAGGGCTTGTTTGATGGTGTTAGGAAGGTTGTCGGTGGTAGAGTTTATTTGAGCGAGATTGGCATAGCGAGGATTGATTTTGCGAATGTTGTGATCTAGTCGAGTGGTGATAGTTTTAGGTGGTGGGTCTGGTTTGGAACGTTTTGAGCGGGGAGCGACATGGAGCTCGGTGGTAGGCGTGGAAGTAGGGGGGGAGGAAGTGTGGTCAGGTGGTGTATCAGATGGGGGTAGAGGTGGCAGATTGGTGATAGAGGGGCGCCTAGAGTAGACATGGGTGATTCTTGATTTCGTCGAGGTGGAGCAGTGGCGGGTATGGTTGATGATGACGGTGGGGTAGGAGGTGGGATTATTGGTATGTGAAGGGTGCACCAATCATTAGTAGTGGGTTGAGGTGGAGGTGTTGGTGACGATAAATTTGATTTATGAAAGGGGAAGGTGTCATTAATGAATTGGACATGCCGGGATGTGTAAACTCGATGAGTTTTGGGATCAAGACAATGGTAAGCACTTTGAGTATTTGAGTAACCAATGAAAATACAAGCGATGGAGCGGTTTTCTAGTTTGTGTTTAGTATACGGTCTTAACCACGGATAACAAAGACATCCGAAATTGTGGAGCTTCGTGTAATTAGGTGTAGTATTATGTAGTTTTAAATAGGGTGAGCTACCATTTAATGTTTTGGTAGGTAATCGATTAATGAGGTATGTTGCCGTACTAAAAGCGAAAGGCCAATAGGTTGTAGGGAGGCCTGCGTGAGTTAGTAAAGCTAGGCCGGTTTCGACAATGTGGCGATGCCGTCTCTCGGCGTAGCCATTGTGTTCCGGTGTATGAGGAGGTGACGTATTGTGAGTTATACCATCATTTAGAAGGGTGGAATTAAGTTTAGTGTATTCGCCACCGTTATCGGAAAAAAAACGTCTAATGGGTTTTTGAAAATATTTTTCGACTAGCGCTTTGAATTGTTTATATATGGTGGTGGTCTCGGATTTACGTTTTAATGGGTATAGCCAAGTATACTTTGTAAAATGGTCTACAAATATTACATAGTATTTGTAGTGGTCTCGGGATAGGACTGGGCATGTCCATAGGTCCGAAAAAATTAGGTCGAGTGGTGCGTATGAATACAACGAGGAAACACAGAAGGGTAGCTTCTTGCTTTTGGAAATACTGCATGAGTGACAATGTTCATAGTCCTTAATAGGAGATGATAAATTTTTATTGATAAGTTTGATTACATAATAAGACGGATGGTCTAACTTATGATGCCAAGATAGTGAAGGCGTCCCTTTGACAGCAACTAGAGCAGCCGGTTTTGGAGGACACCATTCGTAGACGCCATGGTTAGCACGGCCCTGGAGGAGGGTTTTCCCCGTTTGGATTTCCTTTACAAAGAACGAATCATGTGAGAAAAGCACATAAGCATTATTATCGAGACATAGTTGCGATATTGATAATATATTGCGGGAAATTTTTGGAACGTGTAATACATTATTAAATTTAAGATGTTGCAATGTAAAGGAACCTGTATTAGCAATGGGAAGGGTGGAGCCGTCGCCGATGATCAAGTCGTCGAAGCCATCATAAGGAGAATGGAATGCCAAGGTGTCCAAGTCAAGGGTAAGATGGTGTGACGACCCACTATCGAGAAGGTAATTCGGGTTGGGTTGGGGGCTGCCATGGGTTGCGAGATGGGCTTGGGGTACGTCGTGGTGTTGACGGTAGGATGGTGGCTCGGGAAAGACAATGTTTGGAAATATTTTCCTGAAGTTCGGGCAATTAGCTATCACATGACCGGTTTGACGACACCACTGGCATCTTCCTTTGAATGGTCTCGGGTTGGGGTTGGAGGTAGGCTGGTTTGAGTGGTTGTTTATAGCCTGGGAGGGAGCCTGATTGTGGTGTCGATAGTGGCTCCGGTTGTGGGTGTGGCCTCGGTATGCTGGATTGGCAGACGGAGGGAAAGGGTTGGAGGTGGGGTGGTGCTTCACGAGTAGCTCGTGTTGAAGGAGTTTCTCGTGAAGGGCCTCAAAAGTGATGGGGTTATCACGAGCTCTAACGGTATCAATTACCGGTTTGTAGAGTTCGTAGTCTAGGCCTTTAAAAATTTTTGAGACGACATCTTCGGGGTCTAAAGTTTTGCCCATAAGAGCGAGTTGGTCGACACAAGCTTTTATTTGGTTCATATAGTCAGTGATTGTTTGATCCGTCGATTTTACGATGGAATCAAGTCGTTCTTTTAACTGTAAAATATGTGCTCGTGACGGGTTTGCGTATGTGTGAGCGGGGATATCCTACGCCTCCTTCGATGTTTTTGCTCTAACAATCAAGGATTGAAGGCCGGATGATATCGTGCCCATAAGAGCCGCGAGTATCAATCCGTCCTGTTTGAGCCAAGATAGGTAGGCGGGATTTGGGGTGTCGCTGTCGACAAGGGTTGTGGGTGGTGGAGTGTCGGATCCGTCGAGGAACCCGAGGAGACTGAACCCGAACAGAATGTGGGTCAGTTGGAAATGCCAAGCGGTGTAGTTTAGCGGATTCAATTTGACACAATGGTTTAAATTCAAAGATGTCAATGGTTTGGTGGTTTCATGAGGATTTGTGACATTGGTGTCGGTGGTGGTGTTGATAGTGGTGGTTGTCATGGTGGACAGAGGGTGCGGAAGCGAGAGGAAGAGTGGCGTTTGAAGGTGAGTCGCCTGGGTCGAAGGTTTGCTGCGGATCGAGAAGAGCCTCTTGATACCATATAAAACTAGGGTTATTGTGTTTGAATAAGTTGTATTAACATAATGATAGGAGGTACATATTTATATGTATACAGGTAGAATATGTCTAGTATAATTTCTATAATTACATTGATATGCATATGTATTCTTTCTGTTTTTAAAATATTATGATTGTGTTTCTTGTTTTGAATTGATATGGCTAATAGATGACACGCTGCTGTCGTCGGCCAGCAACTTTCTTTTGTACCCATCATGTTCCCATGCTCTTTGCCCGATAGCATGAGAATTGCATTGCATATTTCATGCTTTGATCACTTTCAAGTTAGGAAGTGAGATATATCATTTACTCTAGTTGGCATGGTGTGTACATTATCCTTTCAACATTAACGTGCCTCAATTCTTGCACTTTCTTTATCATATTGGTGTTTTGCATCTACCATTATTTGTTCTTCTAGTGTACCAGTGAGTCAGTGACTAATGGAACTTTGAAGAGTCAATGGCAATACTGGTATCCTTGTAAGTAAAACTAAAAGGGCAGACTCGTGTTTCCTTTCTAAACTCTGTATAGGCAGTTTGAGTTGGTTTCTTTCTGTACTCCACATTATATATTTTCGTGCTGCAGTCTAAAGACTATTGATGTTGGCTTGTTTTGAGACCTAAGATTGTGCCCGGGCCTATATTAGTGGTAACCCTTCAATGGTCGTTTTTCAAGGACAAGAGCTTTCTAAACAAGAATTGGTCAACTTACATCCATGATCCAACCATCACATCAAAATTCTTATACTCGTGCAATTTTTCACCCTTTATGCTTGCATACAGTTTATGAATTTCAGCTCTTCCTTCCCTAAATATTGCTTCAGACGGATACCCTAACTATAGTGAAGTAGCAACTATTTCTGATTGTGCTTTTGACTCTGTTGATGTCTTAGACTCTCAGCGCTTGCAATTAGTTTAGTATTTCTCATTCTTTTCTCCGTCGACTATATAATATTATATGTAGACTATTGCCAGTGAATATCTTATGCCATCATTTTATGTTATATGGATTAAGCTCTTCACGTCTTCACGTGGTCTTTTCAATTTTGCAGTCCTTCGTCACACATAGAATATTTGTCCAGCCATCAAGTTCAGAGTTGCGGGTTGGAAAGTGTAATTTTTGTGCCCTCATATCCTGTTCCCTTCTGTCCTTTATTTATTATTTCAATCTGTTTCATTTTTTAATGGAGTCAGAGATCCACTATTATTTGGTTCTAGACAATGGCGGAGCCAGGATTTGAACTTAGGGGGGCGAAGGACTAATTTCATAAGGTACATTTAAATTTTTTTCGAAAAACTTAACTAAAATTCCTAAAATTTCAACCGCCAGGGGGGCGAGCGCCCCTGCTAGCCCCCCCTAGCTCCACCACTGGTTCTAGAACAATCACAACACAAAATGGCTCACTATATGCTTGCGCTTCTTCTACAATGGAGCAGCAGCCGTACGATGCAATTATCCTTGTGGGCCATTTGTAAATAGTCTCCACGTGTTCTTTCCACTGGATTACGCATATGTACGGCTCCCCTTACGTCGTCTTAGGCTGAAACCTTTAAGGCATTGCATTACTGTTGTTTTATTTGGACCTATGGTCTTTTGGACAAAGTGTCTCTGTCGGTCAAAGGTATTACCAACTTACCATCTCTCTCGTGACTCCACGTGATACAGCCTACACACGATCCTTCTGTGTATTTTTTGTTAATGGCTGTCTGTGTGTATGTATGTTAACTCGTATTATTATTGTTTAATGCAGACACTCCAACTAAAGAGCAAGTATATCTAGTACATTGGTTACAGCCTTCCCTGGGCTTCACAGACAAGTTTACGGTGAGAGATGTAAGCATGAAGAACATATCTCGTGAAGTTTCTGATCCTTTGTCAATCTAATTTAAACAGCAGAGTAACTCTGTATACTTTGTCACTACCCTATGTCTATTTTCTAACCGACTAACCTTGCCATTTTCAAAAACTGAGATTATATTATAACAGTAAAAAGACGCTGTTCATTGATGGATTGAAGCCATTACATAAAACACAACTTAAATTAGAGTTGGTTTTACGTGTAAAACACATATTAAATGAGAATACATAAGTATATCGCCATATGGGTTGTGTTTTGGACTTCGGCACTCTGTACTGATATTGTTAAAAACATGCAGGCTGGCATATTTATGGTTTCGCAGTATGATACTGCCGAAGCAAAGTAATATTTGGACGATCTCATGGTAATTTCTTTAGTTTTGGATTGTAGTAAATTCATGTCGTATTGTTGTACTTGTTTTATTGCGTGGAAATTTTTTTACACAAAACTTGTATCCAACTTCCTCGATTATGCTTCTTAATCTAGCACACAATTTTGACAGATTGTCATTGCATACCATTATTGCAGATGTTGTGAACGAATCAAGAGGCAACATAGACGTACTAACTTTGAGGATTTTGTTAAGGGAAACTGTCAGCTTATTGTATGAGAAGCCTCGGACAACAGAGACTAAACTAATCTTTGAACTTGCTGCCATAAGTCCTTCAGCATAGAAGTGAAGACTTGACCATGTGAAGCGGAATTTGTATAACAGATTGTTAGCTACTGTCCCTTTATAAGACATTCTTTGTTTATATAGTGACTTTTGTAATGGTGTTTCCTTTGTATAGTTCTTTTTGCCATTTTACCTTTTCATTGATGGTTTCAAGCCAGATTAATTTTAGCAGACCCCTATTTATGTCGAGATTGAGTCCGTCATTGTTGTTGAGAGGATTAGCCATTTTCCGGATATACATCCAGAAACGTGAAGCTTCTTTGTACTTATTATATTGTCGAAACTCCCCGGACATTTTTGTATCTAACTTAGGGAGTTGGATGAGGATTATAAAAGATGTTATATGGGGCAAGTAAGAGAATATACTGCTATGTCATGCAGTGCCTTGTATGGTAAGAAGAAGAATCAAGGAATATTTTTTTCCCTCTGGTTTTATTTTACGTGAAGTGTAGAAATTCTCTTACAAGGAGGTTAGCCAAAAGCAGCAACTTTCTTTGTTTATCTTCTTTTTCTGCTTTAAACTTTTTCACCACTTTGTTATAATCTCTGTCAAATTAAAAGCTGCGTATCTGAGATCATTTTTCAGAAAATATTTGAGTTAAACAGAAGGAGCAAAACAAGAAATGGAGAACAAAGACGAACAAGGGAGACCGGGAAGTGGGCAGAAGCAGCTCCCTTTTAATCAGTTGGAGCAAGTTGATGCAGATCGTGCTTTAGCTCTTGCCTTGCAGGAACAGGTAAAGGAGAGTTTACAGTCTAGAAATTTTTATCGAAAAATATCGGAAAAAACAAAATAAGAACAGCAAATTCACATGTTGCCCTGTTAGAAACTTTATATTGCATTTTTGAGCCCGCCTGCAAATAGGTTAACATTAAGTTTGGACTTTGTTTGTTCTGGTTTGGGACCGAAACTATTTTTTTTTTTCATGTTTCGCTTTTGTAGGTATATTGTTTTTTGTTTTGAGAGAGTAATTTAATATAGTTTCATTTTCAAGTAAAAAAAAAAAGGACAACATTTTCAAAGCAAAAAGTTTCCAATTTGATATATTTAATAAAAATTCAAATTTTCATACAGTTGTATTGTTATTGATATTGCACATATGTAGGAGAGTGCGTTCACAATGCTAGAGACTATTGGTAGCGATATAGAAGAAGGCGGAGACCAAGACGATGATGAAGAAGAGGAGGATGTTGAAAGCTCCTCATCAAATGACCTTGATAGTAACTTAGAGAGCCAGGATTTCTATGGTAATTAAATGTCACCGTAAATTCATGAATTTATTTATTTTCTATTTTGTGTGTGTACTCCTTATTCGGTTGCTATAAGCTCATTGTTTTAACATTTCTATTGGCGATAGAATTAGAATTCCTTGAGGATGAAGGAGGCAGCGACACCGATGAGGTTAATATTTTAGTTACTATTGTGTTTTCATATTATTAAATAATAATGGTCAAGCTTAACGGATAAACTTGTTGTGTAAAATACTTTCTTCGTTGATTACTTGATTTAATTATTAGAATATCAAGTTAAGTTATTTAAGTACTTTATGTAGGTCGAAGAAGATGAAATCGATCCAGATGATATGTCTTACGAGGTGAGCTGCAAACGAATGAACATAGTAGTTCATTTTGAGATATTTGAGATGTGATAACTTCTTTTGCTAAATTTTCTGACATGAAAATATAAAATGAGATACTGCAGGAGTTAATAGCATTAGGAGAAATTGTTGGAGAAGCAAATCGTGGATTGTCCATAGATGAAATAGCTTCTTCTTTGTCACCTTACACACACAACTTTGTAGAGTGCAAAGCAACAATTGATAGGTGAGCCATCTTCATTTTCATTCTCCATTTCGAGAACGACTATTTTCCTACGTGGTTCATAGAGTTGTACATAGGTCTAATGTAACTCGTACAAACATGTACAATTGTACGAATAAAGCATTTTGAAAACCTTTTATAGACAGGTTTGCAAACCTATATCAACCCATTGGCTAACATCTACAATTGTACAAATAAAGACGATGATTTTAATAATAATAAATCTTCAGGTGCGTAATATGTCAAATAGACTACGAAAAAGGAGAGCACTTGGTTGCTTTGCACTGTAAACATCCTTTTCATTTTGAGTGCATAAATCAATGGCTTCAAATTAAAAAGGTAAATCCTTGTATCCCTATTTATCCAATGTACTATGTAAAATGTCAATCGAAAAATTCGTGTGTCGTCCTGGACGGTGTCCTTCTTACACCTGAATAAGGATAAATAAAACAAAATATTATAACGGTTTAGGTGTAAGGAAGACCGAACTCCTCGACGACACAAAAAGTACTCTATGGCGTCCTCTTTATTTTCAGATTTTTTATTGCAGGTTTGTCCAATATGTTCTATTGAAGTTTCTCCACTCAACAATCATAAAATGATGTAACATATCAACTTTATTCTTAGATTATTTTAGCTCTTCAAATTTGTGCATACCATTTCAATGTTTAGAGACTTAATTCTTCTCCTCGATCTGATTTCTGTAAATTTCTTTTATCGTTGCATGTATACATGTGTATAGCCAAAAACAAAATTAAAAGAATGTGAAAAGCAAACACATTTCTTGTTCATTTTTTTTATCTTTTGTATCAGTTCGTACACTACTTGTTCTCATAAATATATTTGATTTATTTCATTTCTTGTGAGAGGGAGTCAACGACATCTAATTTACAAAACTATAGTAGTATATTTCCCTTTTTTTTGGTGAGAGGGAGCCTTTTAATCTACGACTATCAATGACTTGTGTCTTAACAATTAGGCTAGTACCTTACTAATACAAGTAAGTCTTATTAACTTAGAAAATTGATACTACTCTTACATCTTCCATTTACTCATGCATTGGATGTTGGTAAACTTCGACGCCAAGGAACTAAGAAGGGTTTTGCTCTTTTATGCACACAATTTACTCAAGCACAGACAAAATTGACAACTTTACCCATCGCATTTTACCATCTTTATTTTTCATTTCTCTCAATGCTTCCTCAATTTTTCAACCACCACCACCACCCAACTACCACAGCTCCACCCTCATCCATCGTCCCCTCCCTTGTAACTGCCAGACCAACACCTTTTCCCACTTTGCCCAGACCTGCCACCCCCACCTTGGCACCTTCCTCACCCCTGCCAACATAATCGCACCCCATTTCCTTCAGGCCTTTACAACCCCTCTCCCTTGACCACCATGTATAGTTCACTCCGACCCTGCTCTCTTCCTCGACCATCCTACCACCTGCCCACCTCGACCCTCTCCCCTTGCACGACACTACCACAACATTAGCACCCCTCCTCCCTATCCCCCCGGCGCACGTCTAACAAACTAGGGCCCCACCCCGCCTTGGAGATTAGCCTAACTCCAATTTCTCCATCGACTAGACGACCTCCACCTATGCCACCATCAGCCCCCTCCCTTGCCACCTCATTCCTCATCATCAATAAAAATTTTTATAAACCATAATTATTTTATCTATCCCATCACTACTACTCGGTCGAGTGCTCACTCTTACTCGCCCGACTAAGCACATGTAGCCTCCAAACCGATTTAAATTAATAAAAAAGCAAACGAAAGCATATCAAACATTATTAAAATCCAATTTTCACCTCCAATCCAACATATATCACACTCCAAGGTATAGAAAAATGTTCCATACCGACTTCATACTCAAGAATATCGCATTTCCTCATCATTTCACTTCCGAAATCACAAAAGCAAGTACTGGCACATTTCATCCAACATACTCATCACATAAGCACAAGCATCATACAATATCGTCTTCCATCCTATATCTACCCACGTTAAGTGACCGGTTAGAGAATGAGAGGGTCGTAATGTTATTAGTGACGTCTCCCCAATTTTAGCAAATTAGCTCCAATTAACTTGCTTTGGGTTCATGTTAATTTAGACATCCTTTGGTCATTAGGTTCATGGGTTTAGGTTCCAAGGATGTCTCTCTGATACCACTTTGTAACACCCCACCATATCCGAGAGCCCTTAAACAAGATCTCCCGAGCATGGGGAGGTGTCACACTCGGTTTCTCGAGGGTATGATGTACCAAAATGAGTCTCCAACAAGTTTATCAAAGTATAAAATAAAATTTCAACATAGCCTACAGAATTCAAATACAACGCAAAGTCAAGAGTACAACTCAAGTCTAACATAATCCAAAGTCAAAGATAAAACTAGACAAGGTGCTAACACAAAGTCGCGATAATTGCCTTGTGCAAGCCCCAACATATCATCATAGCATATCATCATCACACCTCCCCAATACGTCCTCGTCATACGTCGGAAATATCGCATGGGCCAGGGTAGATAATACAACAACAACGGTAAGTTTACATGTACATAATAAACCATATGAAATCATAATATCATCATTTCACTTATCTGGTGCCATTACGTAGCACACCAACATGCCATCAAGTAGCACACCGTACCCCCAATCGATGTGCCATAAGCTAGCACACCGCCATGTCCAGAAACACCATAGACACAATGGGTCCTACCACAATAGGTCACCCCCAGACCCAGGTCATCACTACGTGCACTATCTCCTTCATGGCGGGAACCACGAGGAGGGACCCATATAGTCTATGAAGCTGGTTTCCTGCAACCGCTCCATATAAAACACCTCCAAACTCCAATATATAACAATCACAAACAATAATCCAAATTCCAAGTCAATATGTCACAATCATATCTTAATCCACATCAGTCAATCTCATACTAATGAAACCGAGTATGATTAACCTATCTTAGCAAAGCAAATCAACAAGCAAGTCTGAAGATAGCAAGCTAGAAGTTCTCTTCTACAAAGTCACCTAAAATAACACAATCATAACAATTGCTACTAATTACTATTAATTCCGACTAATCTAAATTAATTACAACTAACTATAACTATTTCCCCCAATTCTTCTACTAACAAGATCATTAATCATAATCTAGGTCAAATTATCTGAAATATCATCCTAATAAACATTAACTATCATTTATATCACTTTCCCCCAATTTATAGGTTATTCAACAACTATTCTTTCATCTATAACACGTTTTCCCAAATTCTATTCTAGTATTTCATCTATAACACGTTTTCCCAAATTCTATTCTAGTAACAATAAACTAACTCAATATAATCAATATAATATAATCTAAACAATATATATCAATCTAATAAAATAAATATTAACCTAATAATCAATCTAATCGTTAATATCAAACTAATTACTCTAAACCTAACTTAAAAGATGATTAGATAAAATCACAAGATTAAGAATAACGAGTACTTACAAAGCTAGGAAAAGATGAGAGACAGATCTAGAAGATTGAATTTCTCAACAAATCCAAGAGTAATTAGGGATAAATTAGAGCGTATTAGAGATTTTATTAAAGTTTTATGTTACTACTGAAGAATTGTGAATGTTCAAAAAAATATAACAGCCTTATATAATAACTAGGTCCCACGAAATAATTAGAATAACAAAATAACGATTCTGACTATTACTCGGCCGAGTAACATCCCACTCGACCGAGTAACATCCCTACGGTGTCGGTGTACCCTGGACACCGCTGTGTGTTATTTGATGGCACCGCGATTGTGGTTTGGGTGCGCTACTCGATGGCACCGCCGGTGATGTGTGATGATGATATTGTGATTGCATATGATATTGGTTATCTAAATGTAAACCAACCGTTGTATGTTTTATTTACTACGAACTCATACGATATTTCTGACGTATGGCGAGTAGGTGTAAGCAGATTATGATGATGTGATCTATCTTACATGCATAGGGTGCTTGTGCGGGCCATGGACGAAACTGCATCGAGTCTTCACTTGGCTATCTTAGTTTTGACTTGTACTTTTGGATTTGTAGTGCTTGGTTGAGTCCGGTTTGAACTTGTAAACCTTGTGAATTGACAATTCATTTGATTATGCATAACTTTTTTTGAGACTCACAATTTGGTACCTCCTACCGTGGAAAACCGAGGCCGTGACACTCCCTCTTGCTCGGGAAGGTCTTGTCTAAAGGTTCCCGGGTAAGGCAGGGTGTTACACATGGTGGATTTGAATCTAGTTGTTAAGTAAATGTGTTGCATGAATAGGTGAGTTAAGTGTGCGTGGATGTGGTTGCGTGGGAACGAAGGGTGCTATAGAACGTTCTAGTGTTGGATTGAGTGTTATTTTGATTAATGGTTTAGATAATATGCGAGTAGCGATGTATACTTTGTTTATGTGATGAGTTATAGATGTAATGACATTTGATTGTTGTAGTTTGACAGCAACCGCTTGGTTACTTGAGAGGCACTAGAAGTTGAGGATTTATTAATAAGAAGTTGAGCGGGATACTATTCTATTTATTTAACGGATTGAGATTGTTGTTAGCATGATTTTTTAGGTGAGATATTTAATGTGAAATTGGAAGAGGTATTGTATTATTGTTAATGCCTTAAAGAACTGTGGATTCATAATTGGTTTATTGTGTTAAATTTTAAATAGATATTATTATATTCTGGATTTAGAAAAGGATTATTTCCATTTAGATATCTAGGGATTCATATATCCTACAAAGAATTGTTGGTGTTGATTATTCAAGGTTGGTTAAGAAGACGGTGGCCATGATTAGAGGCTAGGAAGCAAGGAAGCTGAGCTATGTAGGGAGGCCGGTATTGGTTTAGTCACTACTTCTTCAGGTTCAGTCTTACTAGGCTCGAATATTTATAATTAAAAAAATTTGATGGGTATTTGCAGAAATTATTTATAGGGTAGGGATGAAGTTTTTCAGAAAAGACCTGCCATTTCCTGGGAGAGAAGTTGTTTGGATAAAGAGTATGGAGGACTTGACATTGTGAATAGTCAAGTTTAGAATATAACAATGATATGAAAGTATAGCTGGTGGATTGCAAGCAAGGCTGAGCATTTATGGATTCGCTGGGTTAATCATATCTATATAAAAAGAGGGGATTGGTTCAGCTATCTACCTTGGACATGGAGACCGATATGTAAGGTTAGGTAGCTTCTAAAACATAGGTATGTGAATGGTGTTTGGGGAGCTAATAATGGGTTTTGTAAGGCTGCTGATGGATATAAAATACTCCTTGGTGCAGGCAGAATAAACCGAAACATAAGTTTATTGCTTGGAGGTATGCTGACGAGCTTATTTTACGGTGTCGTTAAATCCGCAAATTAGCTAAATCAAATAACAATTTATAAAGCCAAATTTAGACTCAAACCAACCTAAGTAAAGGGTAGTAAGGGTAAGACAAGGATCGAACCCAAGGGAAGGCGATGAATGCTAAAAATCTAATCTAGACTCTTGCTAAAAACCGATTAAACAAATTTATTAATCTAACCACAATTTAAAACACTAATTGAAACACAGACTAGAATTATTTACAAACTATGATATTCACAATGGAAAACATGTAGGAAAAACACAAATGGAGAAAGTTTTTCATGAGAATTGATTATCAAGTCTAAGATTACTAACAACAACTAAATACTCAAAGATTCAAATATTGAGAAATAACTTAGTGCAATTATCCCAAGTTCCCCCACAATTAACAAAGTAAAGACCTTTCCTTCCTTCCTTTCTCTAATTATCTACTACAAACTTCTAAAAACTAGCCACCAATGAATTAAACCATCCATAATTGACTCAATACAACTAAACCCATACTTATTAAAACATAAGTATAAATAAAGATGCAAGCTTTAAGCACAAACCAAAGAAGCATGCTAGAATCATGTAATAAAACATTAAACCATGTCATAAATACACAATAATCCAAATTCCACTCAAAAGATTCCAACTTTTAAACCAAAGTTACAATCTTTCAAGTTGCTTCAACAATTATCAAGACAAATCAACCAAATTCATCAAGACAAAGCAATTTAATCAAACAAACAATTACTAAGATGGTTAGTCTTAACAACAATTCATTCAACTATGAAATTCAAACATAGGAAAATGGAATTAAATAGAGAAGGAAAGATTAAAAAGGCCTTACAATGCTAAAAGGGAAGAACTTGTTCAAATTACACTAAGCAAAAGAGGATTAGCTACCCATAGTCTTCATAATACACCCAATTTCTAAATAATAACCAATTACAAGAACCAAACTTGAAGAACAAAGTAGAGAAAATGCTAAGGAAAATATAATGTTGTATGTTGAATGCTTCCTTCCCTTCTCTTTCTTCAGATTTCTTCTTTTATACCCTTGGTCCGCAAACCTAGGGGCCTTGAAAGGTGGGCTTCCAAAAGACAAGACGAGAAAATGAGAAAAACCCGTGCTGAGAGATGACGCAGGCTGCGTCGTGCTGACGCAGGCTGCGTCCTACGACGCAGGCTGCGTCGAGCACTGCCGGATTTTTGCCTTGTTTTCCTTCTTGACTTTCGTTGACCCCATGGATATTGACCCCGCCTTGACTTCCATTGACCCATTGGGCTTGGTCTTCATACCTTGATGATTCATTGCTAGCCCATTCAAAACTTCCGGGTTTTGGGTCTCGGGTTTTCGGGTTTGACTTTTATTGACTTTACGGAATTTAACTCTCAAAATTGACTTAAAGTACTAAATACTATCATTATTACAAAAACTAAAATTAACATAAAATAAAACTAATGACCCGTAAAAAGTAGAGCGAAAGACTCTAAAAAATACTACTAGACACGACAATATTTGACGTTGTCATATGCATTCCAGAGATTGCTGACAAAGGAAAGGCTGCTGCATTTTGGTATTAACATAGATACTACATGTGAGATGTGTATGTTACAGCCTAAAAACCAGCTGCATCTATTTTTGAAGTGTGATTATAGCGAGGAATGTGTCAAGCTGGTTGAGGAGTGGCCAGTAATTACAATACCAGGGGATAACATACTGGAAAGGTGCACGAGACTTAAAACGAGATCACTGTTGCAGAAACAGATTATTGTTGTAGTAATTGTGGGTTTATTTGATCACATTTGGACTGCCATGAACAAATGTCGTGTGGAGATGATGCTCTTTAATCCGAGTGTGATCCTTCATCAAGGACAAATGGATGTGAAAGTTTGTGTGTATCATAGAGTTAATAAAATACCCACGACGATTGATAGAAATTGAAGTACTCAAATTGGATGTTGTTAAGAGTAATTTTGTAATAAGAGCATGAAGAGAGTAGTATGTGTCTGTAATAGCGTTGGTTGTATGGTGATGTGCATACAATATTATATCTGTATAATTTACCTTTCATTAAAAAAAAGATATTATTATATTTTAAGGGTATTTGTATAAATGTGGTATTACAAATGATGGTTATGTTATAATATTGGCCCCAGATACTCAATGTAATGTGTTATAAGACGGGGAAGTTGAGGTATGCCATTTGTAATTGGTAGTAAGGATGGCGTGGAATGTGTTATGAGGAGATTCTACCGTTTTTTTAGGTGTAATGGTTGCGCGGTAGTTGTATAATGCTAAAATAAGATTGTCTGGAGATTTGGTTATATGTTGGGATAGGTATTAAAGGTTACGAGGGCGTAACCATTATGTTAAGGAGGGTAGGACATCACATTGCGTTAGCAGCTTTGCATTTTGATCGGTTACTTAGTTTTCTTAGTAAATTGATTTGGTAAGTTATTGGAAAGCGTGATGGGTGTTGTTGTAGCATTATGGTGGACTTGAGGATTTGTGTTGTTGTAAATGTTAGTGGGGCACCACGAAACCTAGGAGTATTAGTATTTGAGATAATATTGACAATAAAACTTCGGGACAAAGTTTGTCTCTAGGGGTAGATGTGATTCTACAAGAGTTTTAAGTTTGAGTACAATATATGATTTTGTGTGCTTATTACGATTTACTTATGCGTGATATTTTTATTGAGTAATATGCGTGAATATGCGTAATATGCGTGAATAATGTCAAAATATGAGTTAGTAATGATAGCATTTTGATTGACATATAATGTGTCGAGTTTTGTGTTAATTAGTAGTATGCGTGAACTTCAAGGACGAAGTTCATTTTAAGGGGGGAAGATTGTAATGGCCGTCATATTCGAAGGTTATAATACCCTTGTTTTGTGTCTAACTACAATTTAGACAATGAATGAATAGTAGGGGAGCTTAAACAAAATGTCTAATGAGTTGGGAAAATGATCGTTTGTGTAATACCCGGATATTTTGGGACTGCAGAGGAACCTTGGGATGCATGAGAGGACCCTCAGGTTTGATGAATCTACTCGGGAGTGAGGTATGACTATAAATGGACCGAGTATAACCTATACTAGACTTAGTGGAATTGTTATAATGTCCATCTACAAAAGTGTAGTCCTTAAAGTTCCATAACTTGAGATATATACATGATAATTATGTGATTCCAATTGGATGGGATAGCTTGTCCTCTTACAATTTCAACGAAAGGTCACAAGCCCTAATCCACTAAGAAACAAGTGAGATATGACTGTTTTACGAAAACTGGTCATTGTTGAGAAATGCGCTTTAACTCGACCGAGTTGTCTGTAACTCGACCGAGTGCATTGTTACTTGACCGCGTATAACGCGTCAAATGGATTTAAGAACCGCAAAACCCTATTCTTTTATTTAATTCAATCTTCTTCCATCTCTCTCCAAATTCTCTCGCTTCTCTCTAAAATCCTCACAAACATATTTTTATGGGATTCAAGTTTGGATTAAGAGGTTGTTCACATTCTCCTTCATCCTTTCACCTTGTAAGTTCAGATCTACCATTTTCTAGTCTTATGAACCCTAATTTTTGGTGGTTTCTTATTGAGTTGTTTAATTAGCAATTAGTACAAGATTAATGTTGTTAGATTATCATATGTGGGAAAGGTTAGATTTTTATGCTTATCTTGACCTAGATTATTATTGATATAGTATAATTTGGGGGAAATTGATATAGTTGATATTATTGATGTTGTTTTACCTAGATATTGGGGGAAAAAGTTGTAGATTATTATTTGAGAGTTGATGTAGGCAAGGTGTTTGATGAAATGCAAGTTGTTCTTCTTTACTTGTTGATTGTGCTTGGTTGAGTATTCGGACTCCATTGTCAGTACTTCATGTGATAGGATTGCTATTTGGCGATGATTGCTTGGAATGTTAAAAGGTAGGTGATTCCTACTTGGTTTATGTGTACATGGTTGATTGATATGAGTTATGATATGGTTCTAACATGTGGTTTCATGCTGGATGTGTCATTGTGATTTTGGTACATGTGGTGGTTGGGAGTTGTTGTTGATAGTCCATAGATCTTAATTAGACTCCTCTAATTAATTACTAAATTACTTGTTAATTTAGTATTTAATGATCTATGTAACATGCATGCAAATATAAAGACATTTAAATAAAAGAAGAAATTTTCTCACATTGAAATGGAAATTAAATGGGCACAACAAGAACTCCTTCTTGTTGTTCTTGAGCTATAAATATGGATAAACAAGAGCAATCTCCAAATTAGAAGACCTCCTTCAAGTTGCACCAAGAAGATACCAAATAATCTATTCTTATTATTAACTAGATAATAAGATAGATATTATGCTACTAATATTAGTATTTATTACTAAACTAGTAATACTTAGTAAATATTAGTATTATGAGAGTTTAGTGAGAAGATTAGTTTTTGAGAGATGTATGAGAAAATAAGCAAGAATGAACAAATAAAATGAACAACCATATTGCCCTTTTATAGGCAATATGGCCGGTCATGGTAAGCCTCATAAGGGACTTATTTTGCTTATTTTAATTCACATGCAAAGTGGTAGAGTGTAGTGTTGAATGAAATGATTTTAGGTTACTATTCATGTCATAATCACATGTGACTTGTGAGCATGAACAAAAGCAACCATCATCACCTCACCACACACTTGACCGGCCATGTGAGGCCTTATTTGGTCTATTTTGATTTTTGATATTTGTCCCACAAATACTTATTAATCATATGCTTAATTATCTTGTATAATTAAGTGTTAATTTGATCATATAACAATTATATGACACAAATAAATAAATAATATGTACTTAACATTTTAAGTAATATTTTACCATTATATCAATATATAATGGGTCCCACAATGCTTAGTTAATTTATTTTACAACTCCTTGTAAATATAATTAACTAATTACCTCTATCTCAAAACCTCAACTAATTTAGTAATTTAACGATTAATTACTAAGTTAAATCTTATTTAATCATATTAAATAAGATATAAATTTATTAGTCAATTATCGCATAATTGAAAAATAAACTTAATCGCATTTGAGTTCTTAACTCAACTTCTAACAATTAACTCTCGTACATATCAAATATATGTATTGGACTAATCAACTATATCATATACAAATAATTATGTAATATTTGGATTTCATCCTATAGGTTTGACCGAAAGGGATCAGTTGATCACCGCCGTCATACGATAATAACGTCAAACTCTAGTCAGCCAACCATTATTGATTTACGTTAATCAACTGACTAATCATATATATATATAGTCAATAAATATCCCAATTATATTCCTTAATGAGATTTATTATGTGGCGCACTATTGTGGAGGACACCTACTCCAACAGTTGTTATATGGAGCGGTTGTGGGAACCAGCTCTATAGACTCTGGGGGTCGCTTTTCATGGTCTCACCATGGAAGAGACATGGCGCGTGGTTATTACCTTGGTCTGGGGTGACCTACTGCGGTAGGGCCTATGGTGTCTACGGTATGCCCTGAACACGGTGGTGTGCTTCTGGATGGCACCGATTATGTATGATGATATTGTGTTTTGTTGATGTTAATTGTGTACATGTAAACTGACCGTGGTGTGTTTTTATCTGCCGTGACCCATATTATATTTCTCGCGTATGGCGAGTAGTCCGTGAGCATGTTTGACGAGCTAGATGATGATGTATGATGATGGAGGTTGCTTTGTTCGGGCTTGGGGCGATCTTGTGACGTGTCTAGTTTTTAGGCTTTTGGACTTGACTTGTTTAGTTTGAGTTGGACTTTTGAACATTGTTGTATTATTTCCTTTGGACCTTGTTTAGGTTTTGGACATGTAAACCGTTTTACTTCCGTTTTTACATTTATGCTATTTAAACTTTGTTGAGACTTCAATTTGGTACATCCTACCCTCAGGAAACCGAGGTGTAGCACTCCTCCACCTTTGAAGGCCTTGCTTGAAGACTCCGGGTGTGGCGGGGAGTTACAAAGTGGTATCAAAGCGTCGATCTTGGAACCTAACCCAATGAACAAAATGAACTTAGGGTGTCTAAATTAAAATGATCTCGGGGTGAGGAGATTGGAGCCAATCCGCTAAATGGGGAGACGTCCCTAATGGCACTACATCCCTCTCATTCTTTCACCGGTCACTTAACGCATGTAGTTATGGTTGGGAAACGATGTGATGCTTTGTTTGTGCTTTTGTGATGTTTATATCGTATGAGATGTGTTGGTACTTATTGTTGATGCTGTCGGAATTTAATATGATGAGGAAATGAGATATGATGAGAATGGGAATGATATGAGATATGTGGATATACTAGAAAGTATGATTTAGGTTTGATTTCTTGTGAAAATTGATTTGAATGATGTTTGATATGTTTTTATGTGAGTTAAACTCGATTTCTGACCATCAGGTGGTTACTCGGCCGAGTGGGTAGCTCACTCGACCGAGTGACGGGTTTGGGAGGAACTCTGATTGTGTCCACTCGAGCGAGTGAAGGGGGCACTTGGCCTAGTATGCGTACTCGACCGAGTGGAATTTTTACTCGGTCGAGTGTAGAACTGACTCGACAGAGTATGGTCAAAAGTCGACCGAGTTCGATGGTAACTCGACCGAGTGGAGACCCCACTAGGCCGAGTATGCCCTGTTGCTTGTGTATATTATATAATGTGATGTTCATGTATGTGGAGAATGTTAATATGAGTTTAATAGATATGTATATTTATTTGCGAGCTTGAATACCTTGGAAATGATGAGTATGTTGTGATGTGGGACAATTTGTGTTTTTTGTAGTGTGGTATTGTTGTGGGGAGAGTTGTGCTTTGTCGTGTTGACTTGGAATGTATGATGAGATGTGAGCTCACTCTTTATCTTCCTTATATTGATGATGGTTATAGAGGCGTTATCTAGTTGGAAAATAATAGCGTACCTTTGCTATCTAGTGCGCGAATTTGATGGATTTTATAGCAAGATGGTTGATTCTCTGACGATATGTTTTTATGAAGAAAATGTGGAAAGTTTTGAGAAGCAAATGAGATTTTTGGGCAATTGGATTCCATGGCAAGGTTTGGTAATGTAAGTATGTTAGTAGATAATCATTTATGGGTAATTGTCATTTATAATCCAAAGAGAAGGGTGTGAGATGTATTTGGAGGTATTGTAGGTGCTGACTTGTGTGAGATGTATCGACATGTGGTGGTATAATGATAAAGTATTCTAACTAAGGAAATTGATATCTTGAACTTTTAGTGGCCCATAACTTTGGAGATAACAGATTCAAGTGCGGGTTTGTGAAGGGATATTTGGATAGTGTTGTTGGGTCATATTGGAGTTTTTCATGAGAATATTGAGCTAAAGAAGGAATGAGATTTATTTGGATTAAGAAGGCAATGTCATAGCTGTTGGAGTAAGTGTTCTCAACAATAGTTTGATCACTTGATTAAACCTCAATAATGAGACTACAAAAGGGATGATAAATATTATAGTCAACTGGTCCACATTTATCGGTAACGATTGTCTTACTGGAGTTTGACGTTACTGTCGTATGACGATGGTGATCAGTTGATCCCTTGAGGTCACACCGAAAGGACGATTTCCTAATCATGAAAATTAATTGATTGTATATCGATACAGATTGATTAATCCCTTAATTTGAAAAAGTTTAAATTATAAGTGAGAATTATATCTTATTGTAATATGATTATAAGATTCCATTTAGTAATTAAATCGTTATATTACTAAGAATGTCTAATGTTTATGAAACATTTGAGATAAACATAATTGGTTAATTATGATTACAATTAGTTGTAGATTATATCAACCAAATATAAGATTATATTTAAATTTGTTAAATGTTCATTTATAAGCATAATTACATGTAACATGTCACATGCCACACATATGACAAATGACAAATGACAAATGACAAATGACGAATGACGAATGACGAATGACAAATGACAAATGACAAAAATAAAATGGATACCCATTTTAATATGGTAAAATCGATTATGGGGTTGTAGGGTAGTGTAGGTGTTTATTATTGTTCTAATTAAAAATTAAACAAAATCATTACCTACCTAAACCTAGAGCCTACTCTATTACTTTGTAAAGACAAAAAGCAAAGGCATGCTCACTACTCCCCATTGTGACCGTTTTTTGTGCTAGTAATAAGGAGATGTTTTCTTCTTATTACAATGAATCATCTCATTTGAAGATTGACATAAGTTGTTAATCCATTTTCTCACACTAGGAACTTGAGAAGTTTAAAATAAATACCAGTTCATATATTTATAATATCTTGATAATATTACTAAGGGTAGTAATATTCATATTAGTCTTATTAGTAAGGATTCCATATATATTATCTATTATATAATATATGTGGAGAGAGGAAGGAAAAGAATTATGAGAGAGAATGGAGAGAAATCAACTAATAAAAGTTGAGATATGGAAAATATTTTCCATTCTTCTTCTTCCTTCCACAGCCATTTATGGTTCATATCTCTTCTTCTTTCTTTTTACTTCTTTGTCTTATCTAGTTCTTTAATTGAAATTTTTTCAGTTTTTCTTCTTGATTTTCTCGTTCTTAAAGACTAGACTTTAATTTACTCTCCATTTTAGGCTAGGAGAGTTTATTTTAGTCATATGTCCTAGTTAAAGAAAGATTAAATCAAGGATTTAAGATCAATTTTGGAAGAGTTTATCTTCAAATTTTTTGTACCTAAATCATTGTTGATTTAATAGAAATGTTAGTAAATGAAATGTTGTTGGAGCTTCTCATCTTTTTGGATTTCTACTCTAATCTAATTTTCTGTCTACCAAAATCTGAATTTTTTTTCTTTGCATTTTGGGGGTCTTTTTCTCTCTTTAGAATTTTTTGCTATTATTAAGTTGAAAGTCCATTTTTAAGTTTATTTAATTATTATTATTTTTTAATTCTTTATTGTGGCTCTATGGGATATTCTCTTTTGAGAGTTGCCTCTTTATGCCTTTTTTTCATGTTTGATTCCTGGTCATTTTAAAAATCGGTGGTTTTCTTTTACCTTTCTCATCCGCAAGGATGTTATAGGGTGATTTCGGTCAATCTAGTTTCTTTACCTTATCAAAAAAAAATATGTGGAGATTTGGGATAGTCTAGGTGCAACAAGAGGAGAGTTTCTACACTTAAAACATAAGGAGATCATCCCACATTCATTTTAGCTCAAGAACAAGAGTAAGAATGAGTCTTACTCTTGTGCCCATATTTTGTCCATTATCAATGTAAGAAAAATGTTTTCTTCTTATCTTGGTTGTTTTAGTTTGCATGCACTAGATCTTGCATAACTAATTAATAAGTTAATTAGTTCTTCATTGGAAAAGTCTCATGGAGGGGTAAATGAACCTAACAATTGGTATCAAAGCATATGGATGTTGCATGCAAATCATTTATTAGTTTTTACGAGTTAAAGTAACCAAATAAAACTAGAAATTTGTTAAGGCACGAAATTTTTGAACATGTTATATATTCTGGTCGTAAAATGTATTTAGGTCATTTTGATGGTTCATGGATGATTATTTCTTAATTTAATGACTTTTAGTAAAATAAACACATTTTAATGAGTAAAATGAACTTTTATTTACTAAATATAGTTAGAGTTTGATTCTGGCCATGAAATTTTATTATGATGTGACATGAATATTTTTATTACTGTATGTAAAATTTCAGATAAATAAGATTTATTTTCATGATTTATGATTTTTAATGGTTAAAAAATGACATAAATAGTGACGATTTTAGAAAAAATAGCTAAAACAAATTTTATGGCATTAGAAAATTATTATATGTTGCGTTTATATTATACATATCAGATATAGAAGTGGAAAATTGATTAGATTATTTTTCATATGCTTTAGGTATTTTATTTGATAAAACCGATAAAGTGCAACTACATTTTTCTCTAAAATGATTCAAAGTTTTTTTGACCAAAATTTTGGCATCATGATGTTCATGGAAATATTCCAGAATATTCAAAATTTTTATTTTCAAATTTATGAATTATTGTAATTAAATTTGGAATTATTGCATAATTGGTATGTTAATAAAGGTAAAAAATGAGCAATAATGCAAAACCAAGTTGAATTATTGTCAAAGAATTAGTAAAGACTAATTTTTGAGTCCTAAAACAGTTAGTTTATTTAACTTGGGCTTAAATTTGATTTAAGTATTGATTTGTGATATTAATTGGTTATTATCACGCATTTCCATAAACTGGCTTATATACGACAAAAAAAATTTAGAAAGCATTTTTAAAATAAAAGCTAAAAAAAATAAGTATTTGCCGTTTTTGATCGGATTCAAAACTATTTATCAAAATGGTGTCCACGTAGGCTCGGGTTTTCAAAACCTGAAAGATGGAACAAACATGCCATTCCCAATGGCGTGTCTTTATTTATTTATTTATTTTTTTAAAAAAAAAATTTTTTATGAAAAAAAAAAAAAATTTGTACTGTTCATAGACACGCCATTCCCAATGGCGTGTCTCTGTAAGAAAACCCGCCATTCCCAATGGCGTGTTTACTTTTAGTCCATTTTTGTAAGTTTGCATTTTCCTACTAACTAAAAACACGCCATTGCCAATGGCGTGTTTCCTACATGTTTTTGGTTCGCGATGTAACACCCGCAAATGTACCCTATTTTTATAGTAAAAATATTATACGGATACTTTTTAGCGAAATTTAGTTTTAGTTTAGAATTAAATTTCCCGTGTCTAGTTTAGAATTTCCGAGTTCGTATTTGGACTTTACGCGAGATTTTGAGGAAGTTACATCTTAAGACGTTTTTGGGCTTTTCCCATATGTTTTCCACTTACTCCTTCATATACTCCCTTAACCCTAACTCACCCTCACATTCAATCTTCTTCTTCCTCACCAAGTAACTACCAAAACCCTAACCTCCATAATTGATCGACCTTAAATTCATCGCTACTCCTTCGTTTCTCGCTCAAATTCATTCAAGTTCCTCTTATTATTTCCCTCTCATCGTCCTCTATCTTAATTGGTAATAAAATTACCGTCTTTCTCGCTTTTCAATTTATCCGTCTTTCTCAAAGGTGAATTATATTCATCTTTTATTATCTAATTGTAGGTGGTGACCTCCAAGACCCCGAAAAAGACTACTTCTTGATAGAAGAGGACATCGACGCGGATTGAAGACGCAAAAAGGTAACGGTGAAGGGTGACTCGATATCATTACGTGTTTTTAATGTGTTTTCTATGTTAGTAATCGTATTTTAGAATAGGATTAGAAATCATAGGAATTGTGTTGTTGATGATGGTTGTTGTTAGTTGATAATTGATAATGAAATAGGATGATTGGTGATGTTAGATGATGTTGTTGTATAATGAATCTTAGTGAAAATTGTGATTTTCGTGCAATATTGACCGCAGCCGGCCGACCGGCCGCCGGTCAGCTGACCGGCTGGGGAGTGGCTGATGTTTAATTGTGTTACGTAAAAGTTTTGGTATATAATTGGTCTCAGCTGGCTGATAAGCATTTAATTAGTCACATTTTTCCTCTAATTTTTGTCCCCATTTTGGTCCTTTTACACGGATTTGCGTGCCCTTGATTGCATTTTGCTTCCCGATTCCCCGTGCTATGAATGTCGATCTTAATTTGTAGGAATTAAAGCGGAAATGAAGAAATTGGAGCATTAAGGCCTTGCATGAGTCAGGATTCGAAGATGAGAAGAAGAATGAAGTGAGGGAGCACCCAATTGGCGCAGGCCGGCCAACCGACCGGTTGCCGGCCACCCGGCCCAGACCACAATCCCACAAAGAATGAAAAAAGAGAGAGTGGAAGAAATGGCCCAGGTAGTGCCGGCCGGTCACCCGGCGGCCGGTCTACTACCCGGCCTGCGCAACATCAGTAAGCACTTGAGAATGTCATGGTGTTCCAAGCCGGTGGGAGGCCGGCGGCCGGGCACCCGGCCGGGACCCCTTTTTCATACTTAGAAGAATTTTGGAAGACGAGAAAAATGAAGACACTGATGTGCTCCAGGTCGGTCAGAGGGCCGGCGGCCGGTCGATTGGCCAGGAACACAACTCCGCAAATTCGCCCCCTCTTCTATTTTCTTTCTTAATTTTTGAGATACCTATATATACCCTCCCCCTAATTTTTGTAAGCAGCTTTTGCGTCAACACTTAGCACAAAACCCTAGATAATTTGTAATCTCTAATACTCACTAATTACTCTCCTAATCGTTCCTTAATTAAGTTTAATTTCTCAATTCAAGTTAGTAGATCTAGTCTTTCTGAGTAGAACTATCATAGTTTTGGGTTTGTATTGAAGATTTTGGGTGAAGACATTCTCCCTACTCATTAATACAAGCTTTGTTGGTATAAATTTCTCATCTTTTTGTTGTTTATGCAATCTATTTCATTTCTAGTTAATTAATTGTCATTTTGATTGTTAGAATTAATCATTTCCATAGCATGATGTTCATTTCATTATTCCTTGTCTTTAGTTGTTTGATTTCCTATAATATGAGTGAGTAGTTTCCCTCTAGGGTTTAGGGGGAGCCTAAGGGAGGATTATGTGGGATAATTAGTTAGGTAATTAGTAAACATGTGGTAATAATTTGAGTATTACCCATATGCACACTAGGTGTTTGATGAAATGTGAAAACGAAAGTTACCCACTTTATCAAGTATCGTTTGATTATCTCTTAAGCGACGGTGGTAGAGATGATTAGACTAGTGTTTATATGAGTGATTTGAGACAAATGCGATGGCTTTGTTGAAGATTATTAATTTTTGAGACATTAGCAATTAATTCTACTCGAATTTATTACCCTTTTGTTAATTACTCGACTAACCCATTAATTCCCCTAAGGTGAACCCTTTACCTTAGTTTTCCCTTAATTGTCTTTACCTTGTTATTTAGCGATTACTTGCATTTTCTAGTTCTTAGATGATCTTCTCACCCAACCTTTGTTAGGCTAGAATAGGACTCAATCGAACTTGTAGTTGACCCCTCCATCCTCGTGGATTCGACCCCTTTATACTACTTATATAGGGTTTATTTTTGATGTTTGAATTGACGATGAATCGATCATCAAATGGCGCCGTTGCCGGGGATGGCGTAAGGAAACTCATAGTTTGTGTTGTGTCTTAGATTTAGCCAAGTTACTTATTGTTGTTTTTGTTGGTATTTAGTTGTTAGATTATTTGTAGAGTGCCTTGCATTATTGTCTTTCCCTAGTGTGCCCAAAAACACACTAGGAGTCTAACTTGTTTTTGAGTTGCTTTGAGTGGATGCCTAGGGGTGAAGGGTTGTTCTTTAGCCATTCGGAGCCCGAAAGGTTGTTTAGGACTCTACGAGCTAATACACTTGCTCGGGTTAGGAATTCAAGAACGGTTAGCCGTCAACAAGCCAATACTTCTATCGCTTCTACATCCACTCCAATAACCGATCACCCACAAAACGAAACCATTGAACCCATATTCGAAAATCCCTTCTACAATACTCTACAAAACAAACCACCAAATTCACCAACCACATCACCTCCACAACAAAATCAACCACAAATGACTACTTTACGTGACCGTAACCGACCCAATCATGATGATACCCAATCTCCAATAAATTTCGGTGTCTTGGCCCCAAATAACTTTGAGATACACCCGGCTCAAATGAGTTCTATTGAGCGGGATAGCTTTGGAGGCCTTCCCGATGAGGATGCTCATGCCCACTTGAGGAAATTCAAAAGTAGAGTGGCAATCATGAAGAGGAATGGTGTGCCCGAGGAAACCCTTTGTCTAATGTTGTTCCCATTTTCACTCAAAGACCGGGCGGAGAGGTGGTTGAATAACCATGCTCCAAACACTTTTACTACTTGGGATGCCTTAGCTAAGGAGTTTCTAAGCAAGTACTACCCCGCTTCCAAAACGGCAATGCTAAGAAATGAGATAACAACCTTTCAACAAGAGGATGGAGAATCCTTGGGAGAGGCATGGGATCGATTCATTGATCTACTTGCCCGTTGCCCTCATCATGGCATAGCGGATTGGTATGTCACTCAAACATTCTATCAAACTATTCTCTCTCAAACCAAGGCTATGGTGAATGCTTCCGCGGGGGGAAGTTTCAATCATTTGAATGACCAACAAGGGGCGGCATTGATTAAAAAAATGGTTGAGTCGGAGTCTAGCTATGGTACTAGAGGAAATAGCTTGAGGAGGAGTTCTAAATACCCAAGTGAGAACTTTTCAAATGCGGATACCAATGCCAAGATTGATTTGCTCACACAAAGTTTTACTAAGGGTTTTGCCGAGTTTCAAAAGGCTCAAAATCAAAGTCAAGGCCATCATGTGAATGAAGCTAGTGGGTCTTATGCACCTCCTATGGTGGAAGCTTATCAAACCCCAACTTGTGAAATTTGCAATGAGTATGGACACACCTTTGAAGTTTGTGGGAATAATGTATCTTATAACAATGAAGGAGGAAATGACTATCAACATGTGAATGCATTTCAAGGGGTCAAAAACAACCCACGGCCCTCAAGGCCTCCCTTCCAAAGTCAAGGGGCTTACAACCCAAATTCCAACTTCTATCATCCGGGTTCAAAAAATCACCCAAACATGAGCTACAAAAGCCAAAATGTGTTAAACCCTCAACACACACAAACTCAAACTTCCAACCCTCCGGGTTTTTCCCAACCTAGAGGGGGAGGTCAATTTTCAAGAGGAAACTATAACAATCAATTCAACAACTCACAACAAGGCCAAGGATCTAACCAATTCCAAAACCAATACTTCAATGATCAAGGTTACAATAACCAAGTTAACTTTCAAAACCAAGGTAATTGGAATCAAGGTCAAGGAAATTGGAACCAAAACCAAGGGAACCAAAACTTCAACAATCAAGGCCAAGGTAATTTTTACCAAGGCAACCAAAAAAATCAAGCAAGTCAAGGGGTTCCCGATCAATCTTTCCAAGACCAAGGGTCAAATTTCAACAACAATCAAGGACCAAATTTCAATGGTCAAGGTTCAAGAGGACAACAAGGAAATTTCAATAACAACCAACAAGGAAACTTTAAAAACCAAAGAAACAACAATCAAGGTTCAAGTAATCGGAATGACTATGCATTTGCCCTCCCTTTAACAAACCAACCTCACCAAGAGAATGAACCTTCTATGAGTGATGTTTTGCAACTAGTCAAGAACATGGAAATTCAAAACAACTTGGCCTTGCAAAATGTCACCAATGCTCACAAGAAAGAGGTGAGAGAATTGGAAGCTAGGTTGGCTTCTCAAGCTTTGAACAACCCCCAAAGGCCTCCGGGAGGTCTACTTGCTCAAGGGAAAAGCTCCAAGGATGCTTCATCAAGTCACAAAGCATGTGCGGTGACTTTGAGGAGTGGACTTGTACTCGATAACCCCTACATGGATATGATGAATGATGAAATTCCAAATGAAGAGCATGTTGAGGAGGGTGAGGAAACCGAAGAGCCCATTTTGACTCCTACCTTGGAGTTAAAAGATGATGGCAAGGGTGAAGATGATCAACCCAAAGAGGGAGAAGATGGGTATATCGAAATTATGCCTTATGAGGAGGAGATGATCAAGGATGCCAATGATGAAGGAGTTGAGGTACAACCAATAGCAAGAGCTAAGGTAACCAAGAAAACTCCCATTCCAAAGGTATCTTCCGATCCTCCACTTGTTGTTTCCGATATCCTCTACCCCTCTAGAGCTTTGAAAATTAAGGAAAACTTCAAGTTCACCCAATTTAGGAAAATGATTGAGGGACTTGAAGTGACCTTACCTTTCACCGATGTTATATTGAACATGCCCACCTACTCAAAATTTCTTAAAGACGTCTTGACTCACAAGAGGACTTTGGGTGCCCAAGATGTTATGATTATGGAGGCGGAGTGTAGTGCTCTGCTCATTAATCCAAACTCTTTCAAAATGCCAAAAAAACTTGGGGACCCCGGAAGTTTCTCTATCCCTTGTGTTGTAGGGGGAGTCATGATTTCAAGGGCATTATGTGACAACGGTGCAACTGTAAGTGTCATTCCCTTAACTATTGCTAAAAGAATTGGGCTTGATAGTTTAACCCACACTTCTATGACTCTCCAACTAGCGGATAGGTCTGTTAAGCAACCTTTGGGTGTGCTTGAGGACATACCCGTTAAAGTTGGCAAATTTTTGATTCCCACGGATTTCGTTGTCCTAGATATCCCGGAGGATAGCCACACTCCCATCATCCTCGGTAGGCCCTTTTTGGCTACCGGAGGAGTCCTCATTGATGTGAGGGAAGGGCGGCTAACCTTTAGGGTGGGGAACGAAACCCTTGAATTTAATCTTCCTCATCTAGTGAAGGGACCAATGTTTCACAAAGCTTGCTCGGTAGAAGTCAT
The DNA here is from genome assembly GCA_022085475.1 of Heliosperma pusillum. Taxonomy (NCBI): domain Eukaryota; kingdom Viridiplantae; phylum Streptophyta; class Magnoliopsida; order Caryophyllales; family Caryophyllaceae; genus Heliosperma; species Heliosperma pusillum. The sequence continues at coordinate 46,126 of JAIUZE010010984.1, forward strand.
AGAAGAAGTGGTTGACAAGGTGAATGAAGAAGAGAAATGTGAAGAAGAAGCTCTACAAGTGGCACTCCATGATGAGGAGATGGGAGATGACCATGAGATAGATGATGAGCTCTTGAAGAAGGTGGAGGGCCTTCTCCCTCCAAAGGTACAACTAAAGCTCTTACCTCCCTCACTTAAGTACTCTTTTTTAGGTGAGGGAGAGGCTTATCCCGTTATCATCAATGCTAATTTGAGTGAAGACAAGGAACTTGAACTTCTGAAAATCTTGAAAACTCATAGGGGCTCACTTGGATATACCATTGATGATATCAAAGGCTTAAGTCCTAATCTTTGCATGCATAGAATTGTCTTGGAGGAGGGTAGCAAATCTAAGGTAGATGGGCTACGTAGGTTGAACCCTAAGAAGGCGGAAGTGGTGAAAAATGAGGTGATGAAGTTGCTAGAGGCCGGGATTATCTACCAAATAACCGATAGTTCTTGGGTGAGTCCCGTCCATGTAGTGCCCAAGAAAGGAGGGGTAACTATGGTGGAACAAGAGGATGGGACTCTCTTAGCTTCTAGGCCCGTGACCGGGTGGCGGATGTGCATTGATTATCGCAAATTAAATGCCGCCACCCTCAAAGACCACTACCCCATCCCCTTTATTGACCAAATGCTTAAAAGGTTGGCCGGGCATTCTTACTGTTCATTTCTAGATGGTTATTCCGGGTTTTTCCAAATCCCTATACACCCGGAAGACCAAGAGAAGACCACATTCACTTGTCCCATAGGAGTTTATGCTTATAAGAGGATGCCCTTTGGGCTTTGTAATGCTCCGGGGACGTTCCAAAGATGTATGACGGCAATTTTCGCCGATTTTCTTGAAAAGAGTATGGAGGTCTTCATGGACGATTGTAGTGTCCATGGAGACTCATTTGATCTTGGGTTATTGAATTTGTCGAATGTTTTGCAAAGATGTGAGGAGCACAACCTCGTCCTCAATTGGGAGAAATGCCACTTTATGGTGGAGGAGGGGGTTGTGCTTGGCCACATCGTGTCTAAGAGAGGGATATAAGTTGATATGGCTAAGGTTTCGGTGATAGAAAACTTGTCACCCCCTACAAATGTGAAGGGAGTGAGGAGCTTTCTAGGCCATGCGGGCTTTTACCGACGTTTCATCAAAGATTTTTCTAAAATTGCCAAGCCTTTGACTTCTCTTCTTCTCAAGGACACCCCATTTGTATTTGATGAATTTTGCTTGAGTGCTTTTTGTAGGTTGAAGGAGGCCCTTGTGACGGCTCCCATAATCCGCTCACCGGATTGGAGCCTTCCCTTCGAAGTCATGTGTGACGCCTCCGATTATGCGGTCGGGGCGGTACTTGGGCAAGTCGTGGACAAGAGGCATCATGTCATCTACTACACAAGCAAAACTCTAGATCACACCCAAGTGAACTACTCTACGACGGAGAAGGAAATGTTAGACATTGTTCATGCCGTGGAAAAATTCCGGTAATACTTTGTTGGTTCCAAGGTAGTTGTTTACTCGGATCACTCTGCCTTGCGACAATTGTTGTTGAAAAAAGATGCAAAGCCAAGGCTCTTGAGGTGGGTTCTTTTACTTCAAGAGTTAGAATTGGAGATTAAAGACAAGGCGAGGTCGGAGAATGTTGTTGCCGACCACCTATCTAGGTTGATCACCGAAGATCATGGGTTGAAGGATGAGAGTGGCCCGATCAATGAGTGGCTTAGAGAAGATAGTTTGATGATGATAGGTGGTAAATCACCATGGTTCGCGGACTTGGCGAATTATATTGTGAGTGGATTCATTCCGGAGGAGTTGGATGCTAGAGCTAGAAGGAAGTTGAAGCATGACTCAAAACGCTACTTTTGGAATGACCCTCATCTTTTTCGCAAGTGTGGTGAGGGAAGAGGGGATGGAAATAGTGGATAGGATTCACAACTCGGCCTATGGGGGCCACCTTGGTACATCTCGCACCATTGCAAAGGTGTTACAAGGTGGTTTCTTTTGGCCATCGATGTTCACAGATATCCATTATTTTGTCAAATCTTGTGATCGATGTCAACGAACGGGGAACATAAGCCAAAGAAATGAGATGCCCCTTCACAATATTCTTGAGATTGAGCTTTTCGATTGTTGGGGAGTTGACTTCATGGGACCATTCCCAAACTCTTGTGGGAATGAGTACATTTTGGTTGCGATGGACTATGTGTCCAAGTGGATTGAAGCCGTGGCTACCCCAACAAATGATGCTAAAGTTGTTATCAAGCTCTTCAAAAACACTATCTTTCCGAGTTTTGGGACCCCGAGAGTGGTGATTAGTGACGGGGGTTCGCACTTTAGGAAGAGCACTTTCAAGATCTTGCTTTCTTCTCATGGTGTCACTCACAAGACCGCTCTTGCCTACCACCCTCAAACAAGTGGGCAAGTAGAGGTATCAAACCGTCAAATAAAAGCCGTCTTGGAGAAGACCACAAGCAAAAGTAGAAAGGATTGGTCCCAAAAGCTCCCCGATGTGCTATGGGCCCTTCGCACCGCCTTCAAAACTCCCCTCGGCACAACTCCCTACAAGCTTGTCTATGGCAAGGCTTGTCACTTGCCAATCGAGTTGGAGCACAAGGCATGGTGGGCCTTAAAGGAAATGAACTTTGACATCGACATGGCCGGAGAGCTACGTTTTCTCCAAATGAGTGAACTTGAAGAGCTAAGACTTAATGCCTACGAGAGCTCAAAGATTTACAAAGAGCAAACGAAGAAATGGCATGACGCCAAATTAGTTGATAAAGATATAAAAGTGGGTGATCAAGTCTTACTCTATAATTCTAGGGTCAAATTGTTTCCGGGGAAGCTACGGTCGAGATGGTCGGGGCCTTTCAAAGTTATTGACATATCACCTCATGGAGCTTTCGAACTTTGGAGTGAAGAGGGTGGTAATTTCAAAGTAAATGGGCATAGAGTGAAGAGATACTTCGATGGAGATGAGAAAGGAACGGTTGAAGTACTCTTTCTTGGGGATCCACTTCCCGAGGAAGAGTCTTGTTTGTGATTTCTTATGCTTTGATAGGTTTGGTGGAGTCCCTCAATAACCACCAATTTTTTTTTTATATAGCATGCATTTTAGGAGTAGTTGTGAATTGAGATTGTGTACTCGGGTGTCTTGGTCCTTGGAAGAAGTCTTAGGTAGGTTTGAAATAATTGTAGTCGGGTTTGGTTCGAAACCGTATCATTGGGGAAATGTTGGTTGAGTCGAGATTGTGGGTAACTTAGGAAATTTTTGTAGTAAGCTTGAAGGTGAGGAGAATAAGGTATAAGTGCTCCAGGCCGGGTACCCGGCACTCCAGAAGATAAGTTTGAAGATTGAAGAATTGAGTAGCAGGTGTTCCAGGCCGGGCAGCCGGCGGCCGGTGCGCCGACCCGCCTGGAACACATAGTCATAGGAGTTGAATTTTTTGGGAATTTTGAGCCGTGTTCCAGGCCGGGCAGCCGGAGGCCGGTGTGCCGACCGGCCTGGAGCACATTATCACTAAGAATTTGAAGATTGGGAATTTTTGAACTGCGTTCCCAGCCGGTCGACTGGCGGCCGGTGACTATGCCGGCTGGGAACACCTGAACACAAGAAACACTCAAAGGCTGAAAAGTCGAAAAAAATTGTTCTTGGGTTCCAGGCCGGGGGACCGGCGGCCGGTGCCTAGCCCGGCCCAGAACACACCCGAGGCTATAATCTACTCGTGAGCCTCATTTTCTTTCTCATTCTTCTTCAATTCTTCTTCTTTCTTTCTCTTTCTTCCTTCATAAAACCCACAAAAAACTCCATAAAAACCACCACAAACTCCACCAATCCAACATCCAACCTAACTAATAACCCACTACACAACACAAAATCATCCCCCAAATCAAAAACCTCAATTTTTCCCCAATTTTTTTCCCTCTTTCAATTGACTATCACAAAAAAACTCACCATGGCTCAACAACCAGCTAGGAAGAGAACTCGGGCCCAACTTGAGGCTGAATTGGAAGCACGACTCCAACAAGTAGTAGCCGGAAAGGGTCCAGACGACGACTTTCCGGATATCGTCTTCGTTAGCGAGATTGCACGAGGTAAGTTTCAATATCTCAAGCGCCGTAACCTTCCCCATTCCCGTTTCATTTGTAGGAATTCTATGCGTAATTTCGGCCTTGATACCGTCACCCTTGAGCTTTTCAAAGGTTTAGGGATGGGGGAACTTTACGGTCAACATTTCCGTACTTACCCCCGTCTTACATGGGAGTTTTTGAGTTCTTTTAGTCATGAGAAAGACCGCAACACGGGCATGGTTAAGATGGTTTCTTTTCGCCTCCTGAATACTGCTTTTAATCTATCGCTTCTACATCCACTCCAATAACCGATCACCCACAAAACGACACCATTGAACCCATATTCGAAAATCCCTTCTACAATACTCTACAAAACACACCACCAAATTCACCACCCACATCACCTCCACAACAAAATCAACCACAAATGACTACTTTACGTGACCGTAACCGACCCAATCAGGATGATACCCAATCTCCAATAAATTTCGGTGTCTTGGCCCCAAATAACTTTGAGATACACCCGGCTCACATGAGTTCTATTGAGCGGGATAGCTTTGGAGGCCTTCCCGATGAGGATGCTCATGCCCACTTGAGGAAATTCAAAAGTAGAGTGGCAATCATGAAGAGGAATGGTGTGCCCGAGGAAACCCTTTGTCTAATGTTGTTCCCATTTTCTCTTAAAGACCGGGCGGAGAGGTGGTTGAATAACCATGCTCCAAACACTTTTACTACTTGGGATGCCTTAGCTAAGGAGTTTATAAGCAAGTACTACCCCGCTTCCAAAACGGCAATGCTAAGAAATGAGATAACAACCTTTCAACAAGAGGATGGAGAATCCTTGGGAGAGGCATGGGATCGATTCATTGATCTACTTGCCCGTTGCCCTCATCATGGCATAGTGGATTGGTATGTCACTCAAACATTCTATCAAACTCTTCTCCCTCAAACCAAGGCTATGGTGAATGCTTCCGCGGGGGGAAGTTTCGATCATTTGAATGACCAACAAGGGGCGACATTGATTAAAAAAATGGTTGAGTCGGAGTCTAGCTATGGTACTAGAGGAAATAGCTTGAGGAGGAGTTCTAAATACCCAAGTGAGAACTTTTCAAATGCGGATACCAATGCCAAGATTGATTTGCTCACACAAAGTTTTACTAAGGGTTTTGCCGAGCTTCAAAAGGCTCAAAATCAAAGTCAAGGCCATCATGTGAATGAAGCTAGTGGGTCTTATGCACCTCCTATGGTGGAAGCTTATCAAACCCCAACTTGTGAAATTTGCAATGAGTATGGACACACCTTTGAAGTTTGTGGGAATAATGTATCTTATAACAATGAAGGAGGAAATGACTATCAACATGTGAATGCATTTCAAGGGGTCAAAAACAACCCACGGCCCTCAAGGCCTCCCTTCCAAAGTCAAGGGGCTTACAACCCAAATTCCAACTTCTATCATCCGGGTTCGAAAAATCACCCAAACATGAGCTACAAAAGCCAAAATGTGTTAAACCCTCAACACACACAAACTCAAACTTCCAACCCTCCGGGTTTTTCCCAACCTAGAGGGGGAGGTCAATTTTCAAGAGGAAACTATAACAATCAATTCAACAACTCACAACAAGGCCAAGGATCTAACCAATTCCAAAACCAATACTTCAATGATCAAGGTTACAATAACCAAGGTAAATTTCAAAACCAAGGTAATTGTAATCAAGGTCAAGGAAATTGGAACCAAAACCAAGGGAACCAAAACTTCAACAATCAAGGCCAAGGTAATTTTTACCAAGGCAACCAAAACAATCAAGCAAGTCAAGGGGTTCCCGATCAATCTTTCCAAGGCCAAGGGTCAAATTTCAACAACAATCAAGGACCAAATTTTAATGATCAAGGTTCAAGAGGACAACAAGGAAATTTCAATAACAACCAACAAGGAAACTTTAACAACCAAAGAAACAACAATCAAGGTTCAAGTAGTCGGAATGACTATGCATTTGCCCTCCCTTTAACAAACCAACCTCACCAAGAGAATGAACCTTCTATGAGTGATGTTTTGCAACTAGTCAAGAACATGGAAATTCAAAACAACTTGGCCTTGCAAAATGTCACCAATGCTCACAAGAAAGAGGTGAGAGAATTGGAAGCTAGGTTGGCTTCTCAAGCTTTGAACAACCCCCAAAGGCCTCCGGGAGGTCTACTTGCTCAAGAGAAAAGCTCCAAGGATGCTTCATCAAGTCACCAAGCATGTGCGGTGACTTTGAGGAGTGGACTTGTACTCGATAACCCCCGCAAGGAGGTACTCTGTAACAACCCGAAAAGTACCCGATTTTTCTAGTAAAAATATTTACTAACATTTTTCAGTAGAACTTAAGTTTTTAAAATAGGAATTTTTGTTCCGAGTCTTATTTTGCAATTCCGCGTTCGTATTTGGAATTTTTGAGAGATTTCATGAAAAGACCGTTTTTAGTCATCTTTGACTTTTCTTGACTTTTTAAGTCGTCTTTGACTTTCCTTGACTTTGTTAAAGTCGTCATCGACTTTCCTTGACTTTTAAGTCGTCATAACTTTTCTTGGACTTTAAGTCATCTTTGACTTTTCTCGACTTTTGTCACTTTGACTCCGTTGACTTTTTCCCGACTCGCATAAGTTGGAAGACCGAAATTTTTTTAAAAAAAATAATATTTTTGATTTATTTTTATTTAGATTTATTAAGATTTATCATAATTTAATATAATTATTTTGAATTTATTCGGAATTTAAAGAATAACTTTTACGGTTTTAAACCGAACGTCATTTAACTATTCCCGACTCATCGTAAATCCCGTAACAAACTCGAAACTCGACTTTGGCATGAGTCACGCGCCCATGTCATCGTTTTCCACTCACTTGAGATATTTTAATTCTTTCGATTAAACTAGTACAAATATCTTAGATATTTGTTACTTTATCGATCCGTCAACGGAGATTACGCAAATCGAGAAAAAATCAGACCTGATTACTCACCTATCCACACGGCTCTTTCCCCTCTAAGAGGGCTTGATATTTTCATTACTTTTGATTACAATATCATAATATCTAGATATTATTTCACTTTATCGATCAGTTAACGAAAATTACGCAAAACGCTCGAAATCAGACCCGACAAGCTCAAAACCACACGGCACTCCTTACTCTCTTAGACCTTGATATTTTCATTATTTTTCATTTCAATATCATAATATCTTGATATTTAGTTTAATTAACTTTATCGTTAATTATCTTTAATCGTTTACCGTAAAATAATTATTAAACGCGAGTCAATTACGTAACAACAATTTCAAAACCCGACATCCCTTTTTGCCTATAATTACACGGCACACACATCACTCCACTCACTAACAACTTTTCATTTTTCAACAAATCAAATAAAGATCAAAATATCACTTTCTTTAATCGTTCTTCATTTGTTCTTCGTGTTCTTCAATTGTTCATCATCGTTCTTGAGCAAAACCTTCATAAAATCTTCATTTCTTAATTAAATCCGTCCTAACTTATATTTCTAGACTCTCCTCTTCGCTCCCCATCTTCACGTACGGTTTATTTCAATTCCGACAAAATCGTTTTCAACACTTTAATTATGGAAAATCAAGTTTAAGTTCTAATAATGTTTTTCTTGTCATTTCTTATAGGGGAAGATTTTGAAGACGAGTTTGGAGACTCGTATATTTTGGGGAAGATTAGTAGGAGGGTTTCTTATTATATACTTCTATTATTATTTTGGTGCTAATTGTTTTGGCTAGCTAAGGTAACAATTCCGTTTTACTCGACGAATTAATGTCACATAGCTTTTAGTTTTTGTTATTTATGATTTTAGTTAGTAACATAGCCTTTAGTTTTTGGTTCATGTTATGGTTAATTATGATTTTAGTTAGTAACATAGCCTTTAGCTTTTGTTTTCTTTAGTTTTTGGTTCATCTTTAGTTTTTGTTCATATTATTATTTTTATGATTTTTAGTTAGTAACATGATAGGTTGTTAATTTTATTATGTTGTAGGAATTTATAAATATGTTGTGTTCTTGTTATATTTTTATGATTTCTTCATGATGATGATTTTTGTATGTTGGATGGTTAAATTGGTTGTTAAAATGGGTGTTGTTAATTAAAAACATGTTAGAATTAATTTGGAAAAAAGGGGTTGTTGTTGTGGTGGTTGAACCGTGAGGAAAGGCTGAGAACCGGACCCAAACCAGGCCGGTTCAGGCCGGTTCAGGCCCGGTCCAGGCCGGTCTGGGCTGGTTCATGGTGGGTCCGGGTTTTGGTCTTTGGGTTGTGTCGATGTTTGATTTATATGTGGTTGTTTTGACGGGTTTTAATTATGTTAAGCATGCGGGAAATAATTAAGAAACGGTTTTTTGTAAAAAATTGTAAAATCTGTCAAAACAGCCCATTTAGGCCCGTGGGCCCATTCAGGCCCATGTTGGGTTCGGCCCAAAAGTCAGCCCGTGGGTCCCACTTTGGGATTTGTGACGGTTTTTGAGTTATCGTCATTTTTATCGTGTTTTGTAATATTTAGCAAGTGGGAAATATTAATAAGTAAAATATTTAATTAAAAAGGTTTTTCATTAAATTATTATTTCTCACATGTTAGAAATTATAAGACGAGATCGTAGTTTAATTTAATATCCTTTTAGTCAAACGGGTTTTGGTATGATGGAATAATTCACATGTTAGAAGTCTTAATAAAATAACATGATATGAATATGTTGATTTTATGTCTATGTGGAAAAGACTCTGTTTCTAGCCGGTTTGATCCAAACGGGTTTGGTCAAACTAAGATCTAGTCAGCCCCGTTTTGACTGATGACCCGTCGCGGGACTCGGGTCGGGATTTGTCTTCAAGTAAGGTTTTATTTAATTAATGAATTAGCCTTAGTAGATATGAGGCGATATGATATTTGAATATGATTTATATGCAATTAGTCACATGATAGGAGTTTTTCCCGTGACTGTTTGATTATATGATATATGTCGTGTTGACTAAGTACCCGTAGAGAATTATGAATATATGGCGTCTTGACCATTCTAAGTCTAAATGAGTATCTTGGACCATGACATTGATAGGCCCGTACTATCTTTAACGAGCATATAGTTCACCGCTTGATAGCTTTTGTGTCACGGCTTGGGGGGCTTATCTCCAAGTTGGGGCATGGCTGCCTGATCCGTTTTGGGACTAGAGCCAGCTTAAGTACTAGCCATCTCTGCTTAGGGGGTCGCCTAGTAGAGTTTCTCATAGACGGTTATGTCATGGGACGGGGAATGGAATAGCTGTTGTCGCTAGGTCTGATCAGTCTAGGACTAGGATGTTTTCCTACCTTGTGGTATAGCCTCGAGTTACAGAAGTCGACTATTGACGGTACTAAGAACTTATGCCTGTTTGTAGAAGTTTTGGTCTTTCATGTTTGTATGATTCTATGAGTTTTAGAAGGTGAGATGCAAGCCGGCTAAGATTGATAAAGTTTGGATTACCGATTGTTAACTGATTCACATGATTTACGTGTTGATTAGGGGTGAGTGTATCATGGCCACGTTACAGGGTAAACTCTGCGCTAGCATACCAGCTTCCCTACCTTCTGTTATATGTATTATAGGTTTTCACATGATAGCTTTCACATGATAGGTTATATGTTAGTAATTGTTTCATAACATGAAAAGCATATCATATATGTTAAGGTTTTGTATTTTCCATATACATTGCTTTTATGTTATTCATGTTTTATTAAACTCGACATTTCGTGGGTGGGAGAACTCGGAGTTACTCCCCACTGACTGTGGCTTCCGTGTTTATATTTAATGCGGTTGGCAGGTTTGTGATGCATACATTGGGTACATTGACGAGCTAGCGAGCGAAGTATTTACATTGGACCTATATTCGGTTCTTAGATTGTATATTATTATACACTCTTTTATTTCCGTATTTATACGGGAGATATGTCTCCCGTCTTGTATAATTCTTATGTATAATATTATTTCCGTTTTGTAATGACCCTTTTTATTTATGACACCCTTAGTTATGTATTTAAATTATTTTTTTTCTTTCCGCAAATTTGAGGGTGTCACAATAAAAGTCAAAGACGGCTCAAGACGGGTTTTTCTTGAAATGTCGCGGAAATTCCAAATACGAACTCGGAAATTCGAAACTCGACTCGGAAAAATTAAATTTACGGTTAAAACTAAATTTCGCTGAAAAGTTTCCGTAAAATAATTTCACTATAAAAATAGGGTACATTTCCGGGTGTTACAGGATTCTACAACAGAAGTAGAGTGCCTTGCAGCGTCTGAAGCTGCAAAGGAAGCTGTGTGGATTCGGCAATTTTTGGAAGGACAAATAGTAGTCCCTACTGCCAAAGATCCTATCACGATTTATTGTGATAACAGTGGGGCTATTTTTCAAGCAAAAGAGCCCAAGTCTAGTAATAAGTCTAGACATGTACTTAAGAAATATCATGTAATTAGAGATTACGTGGACAGAAAGAAAATTGACATTTGTAAGGTTGGGACAGATGACAACATTGCTGATCCTTTAACCAAGCCTTTATCAAAGGCTAAGCATGATGGTCATGTCGTCACAATGGGATTGAGACGTGTTCCAGAATTCCTTTAGATTATGTAATATGTAATAATTGAATGTTGTATTAATTATTTCATATATGATAATTGCATTCATTGTTCGAGTTTTATTTTAAACTCTTTTATTTAGTTTGACTAAATTCAATACTTTGTTTATCCGAATAGATTGTTGGACCCTATTCAAGTGAATAGGACGAACTTAGTATTTTGTCCCTAGTCACTCAAATGAGGTGACGTCTCGAAATGACTAGATTGTAAGTCGATCGATGGTTTGTTCAGCACCATGGGGTCATGGAGATGACTGGTCGTTTACATAGACAGACTGTATGACACTCTGTCGGACAGTGACATTGTAGAAACCCTTAAATCAATTATTTGATGCCTGGTCGTGGCAGGGTCTTCTAACTTATTCCTATAAGTCGATTCTTTTGACTGGCGACCGTCTATCTGAGTCGGTGCAGTTTCCGATTGGTTTTGGTTGATGTTCTAGGTCGTGCCGTA
>JAIUZE010010986.1:0-32460 GCA_022085475.1 Heliosperma pusillum
TAGTCAAATGGGGAGATAGTCCTATTGTCAATGAGCTTCTTCACGCGTTTTTCATTTATGTGTCCCATACGGCAATGCCATAGATAGGTTTGATCTTTGTCAACAACCTTTACCTTTTTATTACTCACATGCAATATATCTGTGGTTTGATCTAAAACATAAATCCCATTCATGGAAACTGCTTTACCATAAATCATTTCGTTAAATGAGAAAATACAGCTATTATCCTTTATTACAAATGAAAAACCGTTTTTATCTAGAACGGATACAGAAATAATGTTTTTAGATAAACTCGGTACATAGTAACAGTTATTTAAAAATAACTCAAATCCACTTGGGAGTTGGATTACATATGTTCCCACTAAAACGGCAGCTACTCTTGCTCCATTCCCTACTCGCAGGTCCACATCACCCTTTTCGAGAGTTTTGATGTTTCTTAGGCCCTGCAAATGATTGCACAGATGAGAACCACAACCAGTATCAAGTACCCAAGTTCCGAAACTTGCATGGTTAATCTCAATCATATGAATAAAAGAAGACATACCAACAGGAGTGACGCGGCCTGCTTTTACGTCTTCAGCATACACGGGATAGTTCCGCCTCCAATGCCCAGTCTTGTGGCAATGGTGGCACTCCATGTTTTCTTTGCTCTTTGTCCTGCCTTGTGAGCTACTGCTAGTCTCACCAGGCCCACTCTTGCCCTTTCCTGGCTTCTTGAACTTCGGCTTCCCTACAGCTAGGTCTGCCTGAGCCTTGCCCTTACCCTTACCCTTGTTTGAAATCATGAGAACGTCCTGCTTCAGGCTCCCACTCAATTTCAGATCCTTCTCAGTCTGTATGAGAAGTGAGTGTAGCTGATGAGGATTTCTCTTCAAATCATTCATATAGTAATTTGCCCTGAATTGGGCAAAACCATCATGAAGAGAATGAAGCAAGCGGTCAATGACCACGCTCTCTTTGATTTTGCAATCAAGTGCCTCCAGTTTTTCGAGATTCTCGATCATATCGAGAATGTGTGGGCTAACCGGTTGGCCCTTCTGGAGTTTCGCTTCAAAGAAGCGAGTGGTAAGCTCATACATAACGATCTGCGGTGCTTTTGAGAACTCGTTAGTGAGCGTGGTGAAAATCTTGTTTGCACCTTGGGCAATGAATCGTCTTTGCAAATTGGATTCCATTGAAAAGATGAGTACGTTCTTTATAACACCCGCCTCCATTACGAAATCACTATAAGCAAGTGATTCATTTGCTCCTGCATTGGGGCCTGGGTTAGGCGGTAGTGGCTCAGTCAAGTACTTGAGCTTACCGTCAGCTATGGCAGCATTCCGTAATGAAGCCTCCCAGTCCGCAAAATTGGACCCGTTATTTTTCAGTCGCGTGTACTGATTCATATTGTCCATGAACATCTTAAGCCAGGATTCGCGTGCGAGCGTGGCACTTGGCATAGGGGCATCAGCATGTCCAGCCATTTGTTATAACAATTTTATCGATATAAATGAATGCTACACTGCGAAAAGGAGATAAAACATAATAAGCATTTTCATCGTTTTAATTAAGTCTAATGCAAAAACGATTAATGCGAAGACTCTTGCATTTATACAATTGACCTCCCTCAAGTATTATATAAATGATCCCAAGACTCAATTTCTGTAAATTGATAAGCCAACTTTTTGGCTAATTCTACTTTTAGAATTCCTGGTCGATAAATTTCTGTAAATTCTATCTTTAGTCCATCATTATTACGAGATATTACTCGGACTATAATGTTGAGGTAAAATAGGTCAACACATACTACTTACCCAACGTAGAAGGTGTCATATGGAGAGTAAGGTCCTATATGCCTACCGACGAAGAAGGGAGTCATAGCAGTTTTCCCTATAAAGACTAATCTCAATTTTGGGTTTTAGAGGAAGGTCCATCAGCTTTAATTTTATTCATTTTAAGTGAACGAATGATCTAGCATTTTGAGAATGAATAATTTTAGATGATAGCTATTAGTAAATGGAGTGACATCTGGATGTCCATAATAATTAACATACAATCTATATGAGTCAATTTTCATGCAATTAAGTTGTAGGTGGTTTGGTTTAGGCGGAATATGATGCAATAACTATTATGCAAAAGAAAAACAATAAGAACGGAAAAAATGAAAATACACTTTGGAATCCATCCTTATGGACCCTAGAAGCTTGACTTCATGTTCCATCTCGGTCCATGTAGCGGGAGTGAGCTATCCGATCTCCATCTTTGGTCTTCTCAAAAATACAATTTTAAAATTACAAAATATAAACCTATTTACATTCTAATTTAAAAATTATAATTAAAGATTACAAAGGGCAGATTCGAGATCTCAAAATACATCAAAGACCATGTTACCATCATTACGATAACACAATCTACTAAGGCCACACTAAGCAATACAAATTACAACCTCTTGTAAAAATACCAAAATAATCCATTCATCCATTCATTCATTCATTCAACATAATAAAAATGCATCAACAAAATAAATTAAACATTCAAAACATAATTCATTAATTATGATGATTAATTTATCCAAACCACCTTTAAAATGATCAAAATTATGTGACAATTCCTTAATTGCACACAACAATTTTAATCAACCATAGTCCAATTTAATTCATATTATCGGGTATAACATAAATTAAATTCAACATTATTTTAAACCTTTTTAAAATAATAGGGTATCTATCATTGTGAACTTTTTCACAACAATAATCAACATACATTATCTTTATAATGCAATAAACAAAACAAAAAAAATTTAAAATAAAATTATTATTTTTTCACTGTTCACGGATGAACAGTACCCGTGAACAGTAGCAGGTACAAAAAAAAATTTATTTTTTCTCGGTTTGAATAAAAAAAAACAAACCCTAAAATACAAATTAATCTTTTTAATTTGATCATGCTAATAAAACTAGATCGGTACAAACATTCAACATCTAATCATTATTAAACATTGATACAAACTAGATAATTCAAATTAACCTTTTAACATGAATATCCAAATCATGATTAATCAATTATCAAAATACTCAACTAATCATAATTGTTTTGTAAATTCATACCGAAAAAATTAGCACAATGAATGTTCTTTAACATCCAAAACAAATTCCTTTTTCATTTCAATTTAATCCTCATTAAATCAAAATATCAACTAATTCATTATATTATTATCTTAACATATTAAAACAACAACATATATGAATCAATAAAGGAACCAAAAAAAAAAATCTCGCGGATAAAAAAAAACAGTGCCGGCTGGAAAAAAAAAATTCAGCAACTTTTTTTTTTTTTTTAAAAAAATTATACCAATCAGTTTATTGAAAAGACATATAAAATAATTTCATAGCCTAAGGCTCTGATACCACTTGTGGGAAATAACGGTTTACATCCCTTTAAAAATTTCGGATTATAAAGAAATTATAACTATATGAATTTCTAGTCATAAATTAAATTGCATAATAAAACAATAGATAAAGAAATAACCTTCGGTCCTAGTACAAGGCCTAAGAACAAATACCAAAATAGGTATTCTCCCAATCGTAACACCCAAGATGGTACAAGAAATGCCTTCGTCGTGCTAGAACGAATACTCAAAATTACTTCTAATTTTGTGTGTAAATTGATGATGAATATGAAGATGAATAAGAGAGGCAAAAATCAGAATTTTTCTTCTCTTGTTTCCTTGAGTGTGCCGTGAGATTGAGTGGTATTAGGGTTTTATTTTGATCCTCTTAATACTCACAAGTATGCCGTGAGATTGCAAGAGCCAAACAAAAATAAAACCTAGTTTCCTAATTTAACTCAACCTCTATTAGGTAATTGGCATCTAATTAATTATATACATAATATAATATGTATTAATTATTACTAGTAATGGACCGTTACATAAACCGATTAATGCCGGACCAATACACTATAATAATATCGTGTAATACATATCCGCCAACTTAAATATAACAGTTTATATTTAGTTTAGACCAACATTATATACATTGATTAAATATAACATTTTATATTCAATTACCAGCTAACATTATTTAAACGTTATTAAATAATCGTATCATCATCACATTGGCTAACCTTTTAGTCAAATACATCGACTAACCTTTTAGTCATTTAATAAGGCATCAATATGATTATTTTCTCAAATAATCACATCTCTCAAACACATCATTTAGGTGTGACTTTTAGGGATCAGTTGATCACCGCCATCTGTATGACAATAACGTCAAACTTATCTAGCAAGTCAACCGTTATCGATAAACGTTAATCAACTGATTATAATACAAAGTATACCCTGTGAACCTTAGCTGTTATCACACTAACTTTGGAGGACACTAGCTCCAACAAGGCCTCTGCCTTTACCACCATCACCATCAAAATGTCCCCTGCCTCTACCATAGTCACGACCTCCACCGCGACCTCCACGGAAATTGCCTCTTCCCCGGCCTCTGTTTCCGTAATTTTCTGTCTTCCCCTTGTAAGAAGACTCACCTTGTACTTTAAAGGCTTTTTCTTCTGCCTTCGTACCATTACGTTTCTATCTATTTTCATGGGCTTATAGAGAACCCATCAATTCATCAAAAGTATAGGTAGATAAATCCTTAGATTCTTCAATTGCAGGGACAACATGATTCCAATCGTCACTTAGACTTCGCAAAACCTTACTTACAACAATTTCACTTGTTATTTCCTCTCCATACGACTTCATTTGACCGACAATATCGGTCACTCTAGATAAATAAGTTTGAACAGACTCCTTATCACCCATCGATAATTCCGCAAAATCTCGACGAAGAGTTTGCAAACGGACCTTAATTACTCGTTGATCACCCAAGTATTCATGTTTAAGTATCTCCCACGCTTCATGTGCGGTATTTGCCCCTGTGATACTGGGAAAAATTGCATCGTCTAGCGCCGATTGAATAATGAACAACGCCTTAGCATCCTTCTTGCGACTGTCCTTCAATTGGGCATCGGGAACTGCCGGTGTCGGGTCCGGTTCAGTATATCCCGTCTCTACTAAATCCCACAATTCTTGGGATTTAAACATAGTCTTCATTTTAAGTATTGTGATTGATCGACATATAGTAATAGAATATATTGTTCAATATTATTTCCAACTTGTGTCTTACAATGATTTCATATCAATTTATATTACAATGTGAATAAACTATATGGGGAAGGAATATAATGTACAACAGTCAAATGCTAAGTTAGGCAAGGAGACAAGTTTGCCTTATTTTGTGGAAGAGAGCCGTTGGGAAGCAATGGGGTCCTAATACCCCCCCTCAAGTTGGTGCGTGGAGACTCGAGACGCCCAACTTGGATAACAAATCATCAAAGGGTAGCCGACCAAGCGCTTTAGTAAAGATGTCAGCTAGTTGGACCTTGGTGTGAACATAGCTTGGGCGGATAGTGCCATTGAGTATCTCATCACGGATGAAGTGGCAGTCGACTTCAATGTGTTTGGTTCGTTCATGGAATACGGGATTTCGGGCAATGTAGAGCGCGGACTGACTATCGCAATGTAGAGTAATAGGTTTGTCATGTTTAATGGCAAGGAAAGAGAGGAGCCCTTTAAGCCATTTGAGTTCGCAAATAGAGTATGCCATGGCACGGTATTCGGCTTCGGCCGAGGATTTGGAGACGGTTGTTTGTTTCTTAGTTTTCCAAGATATAGGGGCGCTGCCAAGAAAAATAATGTAGGCGGATAAGGATCGTCGGCTTAGTGGGCAACTTGCATAATCGGCGTCACAATAAGCTTGGAGGGACAAATCAGAGTCGGTTTTAAAGAGGAGGCCTTGTCCTGGTCGACCTTTAAGGTAGCGAGCGACCTGGAGGGCGGCGTTCCAGTGGTCAAGGCGAGGGGCATGCATAAATTGAGCAAGGATATGGACGGAGTAGATAAGCTCGGGTCGCGTGATGGAAAGGTAGACTAGTTTCCCGACGAGCCGCCTATATGGTTGAGGATCGGTGACCAAAGGCGAAGTGGAGAGGCTAAGCTGGTGGTTCGGTTCCATGGGTATAGATGCGGGTTTAGCACCAAGAAGGCCGGTTTCTTCAAGAATGTCGAGGGTGTATTTTCGCTGGGAAATGAAGAGGCCGGTTTTATTGCGTACAATTTCTAGGCCCAAGAAATATTTCAGTTGACCGAGGTCTTATATGTGGAAGCAAGTATGTAGGTAGTTTTTGAAGTGGGTAATGGTGGCTTGGTTATTTCCGCATATCACAAGATCGTCTACATAGACAAGCACATGGAGTTCGGTGTCGGGTTTTATGATGGAGAATAGGGAGTGGTCATAGGGGCATTGTCGAAAACCATAAGTTTTGAGAGCGGAGGCGAGTTTGGCATACCAACATCGTGGAGCTTGTCGAAGTCCATAGAGGGACTTTCGAAGACGGCAAACTTGACCATTTGTATTAGGATAGAACCCGGGAGGAGGTTTCATGTAGACTTCCTCGTTAAGATAGCCATGGAGAAAGGCGTTGTGAACATCCATTTGATGGAGATCCCAACCTTTAGCTGCGGCTATGGCAAGGAGAGTGCGAACTGTCACCATTTTGACCGTGGGAGCAAATGTTTCGGTGTAGTCGACTCCTTCAACTTGGCGATTGCCCATGACAACTAGACGGGCTTTGTATCGTTCGATGGTACCGTTGGCATTGTATTTGATTTTGTAAACCCACTTGGAGCCAATAGCCTTTTTGTGAGGCGGAAGGTCCTCGAGTGTCCTAGTGTTGTTGCGTTCAAGAGCGTCAATTTCGGATTTCATGGCGGCGCTCCATTGTGGAACCTGCATAGCTTCATGAAACGTGCTAGGCTCGTGATTTTTAGTCACGGCCGCGAGAAAACACTTGTGGTTAGGTGAAAAATTGTCATAGGAAAGGAAATGTGAGAGTGGATACTTCGTACCTGAGGATGGAGTGGTGGCGGTGAGTAAGTGCGTTGAGGGGCGCCGAGGAGGTTGAAGAAAGCCTGTGAGACGCGAGTTAGGGAATTTGGAGCGTTGTCCTTTACCCATGTGAGAAGGGTCCGATTGAGTGAGAGTTGAGGTGGGGTCAGGTGACTCGGTGTTGGGGTGTGTAGGAGGTGTGTGGATGGAATCAAGAGGAGGTATAGGGGTGGTCGTATCTGGTGGTGGACTAGACCGAGGTGTGGGGGGAAGTGAATGAGGCGAGGTGGTTTCGGTACTGGAAGGCGTGGCTGGTGTAGTTTTGGACGGGTTTTGGTGGATGACGTGATCGGGTGGGGTGATTGTCGAAGTGGGGGCTAGGTCGAGGGAGATAAGGGGATCGTCAAGAAAGGTCGGTGCTTGAGATGGTGGGTCATCGGTGTTCATAGCTTGGAAAGGAAATTCGTGTTCAATGAAGACGACATCTCGAGAGGAGAAATATGTGCCGGTTTCTAGATCGTATACGCGCCACCCTTTTTTTCCAAATGGGTAACCCACAAAGATACACTTTATGCTACGGGGGGCAAATTTATCATGGGAACGGTTGATATTTCGGGCATAACATAGGCAACCAAATACTCGAAGGTGGTCTAGGGGAGGTGGTTTGTGAAAGAGTAGCTCATATGGAGTTTTCCCATGGTGTAAACGGGTCGGTGTCCTATTAATGAGATAGACCGCGGTTAGGATGCACTCCCCCCAAAACGAGATAGGCAAGGCGGCTTGAAAAATGAGGGCCCGGGCAACATTAAGAATATGACGGTGTTTGCGCTCGACCCGACCATTTTGTTGAGGGGTGTCGACTTGAGAAGTTTGAAAAAAAATACCGTTTTCAAGAAAAAAATTAAGTAATTGGGTAAATTCGGTGCCGTTATCGCTTCGCAAAGTTTTAACTTTCTTATTAAATTGTCGTTCTACCATAGCGAAAAAATTAAGTAAAGTTTTACGAGTGTCATTTTTCCGACGAAGTAAATATACCCATGTGGATCGAGAAAAGTCGTCCACAATAATCAAAAAATATTGCGATCCACATGAGGTAGAGGCGGAGTATGGACCCCACAAATCACAGTGAATAAGATCAAAAATATCGGTTGCAATGTCGAACTCAAAGTAAAGGGAGTACGAGTTTGTTTGGCTTTAAGACAAATACCACAATGAGGACTAGAAAAAACATTTGTAGCCAAATTATTGAAAGACGGTAAATAACGTAAAACGGACGAAGAGGGGTGCCCCAACCTCCTATGCCAAGTCTCATACTGGTTCGTGCATGGTTCCTACGGCATTGGCAAGAGGATTTTGACTCCGAACTCCCGTCAAATAGTAAAGACCGTCGACTTGCTCACCCACACCAATCACCATCCTCGAGAAACGGTCCTGGATAAGACAAAGTTTATGCGAAAATTGAATGGTAAGAGATGCATCAAAGAGTAGACGAGAAACTGAAATTAAATTGCAATGTAAATTATTAGCAAAGTAAACATTACGTAAAATAAGACGATGTGATAAACGAATATCACCCATGTGCGTGGCGGTGGTGAGGTCGCCATTTGGTAACCCAACAGAAAGAGGTTGAATAGTTCGTAAATTGGAAAAAAAAAAGTGCGACATCCCGACATGTGGTGAGATGCACCCGTGTCAATAATCCAAAGAAAGGGAGGAATATTACCGTTGAGGCGTTCCGTAGAGGGGGTAGTTTTGTGAGTCTGCCATAGGTGTGTTAACTCATCTAGTTCGGTTGGATTCAAGCTATTGAGGTCCACTTTGTCGAGTTGAGAAGAAGTGCAGGAACCGGGTTCCATGGTTTTGCCTATGAGCATATGAGCACGAGGTTGATGTCCAGCCCCATTACTATTTCTTAGTTGTTCGTACATGGCTCGGCCTTGGACATCGGGGACGACAGTACGACTCAAATCTTTTTCATTGATATAAATGCGATCCCTAGGACGATCCCCCCACCATTCGGGAAATTTTCCCGTAACCCGAAAACAGATTCGCCAAATGTGGCCCCTGCGTTTGCAAGCAATACAGTAGGGTCTGGAGTCATTAGTTAGACTCTGGTCAGTATGAGAGTCACGCCCCATCCCCCCCGAATTGCGAGAGCCGGTCTGGAGTCGGGCAGCAAAGGCCATAGTTTCGGGTTGGGGGTCTGGTTTTGGTACAAGAACCGACCTAATGCTCTCCTCTTGAAGGAGACGATTGTAAGTGAAATATAGATTAGGCAGAGGATTAATACCGAGTAATTGAGAGCGGACATTATCAAATCTTTCATCCAAGCCCATAAGAAAATCTCGTACCTTTTTTCGTTCGCGGCGGGTATCCAGAATGGACACCCAAGTACACTTACACGGGTTGCAGGGACAAGGTGGAATCGGGTCAGCCTCCTGGATATCATCCCAAAGCCTGACCAGACGGCCATAGTATGCCATCAAGGATTCCGTCGGTCCTTGGCGGCATGCTAGGAGATCGGCCTGTAAACGGTATGTACGCGCATCATTGTTTTGAGAAAATCGATTACGAATATCGAGCCATACCTGTTTGGCTTCGGGACGACGGGAAATTGATTTCTTGACTGTGGATTCGATGGAATTGAAGATCCAAGCAGTCACTAGAGCGTTTAGGGACTGCCAGGAATCGAAATGTTCGGAGGTGATTGCGGGTTTCGGAATTGTACCGTCGATGTAGCCAACTTTCCCTTTGGCTAATAGAGCAAGATGAAAATCCCTTGCCCATTCATCATAGTTTTGACCGGTGAATTGTGTTTGTGTGATATTGGTTCCGGGATTTTCGACATGAACGTATGTGGGAGATGGTAATTTCGTGGAAGCGAGTACTTGTGTGGTTTCGGGGTTCGTCATGATCGAAAGAGACGAGATTGCAGGTATGAGAATGACGGCAGGAAGTTTGACCTAGTCTGATACCATATTGTGATTGATCGACATATAGTAATAGAATATATTGTTCAATATTATTTCCAACTTGTGTCTTACAATGATTTCATATCAATTTATATTACAATGTGAATAAACTATATGGGGAAGGAATATAATGTACAACAGTCAAATGCTAAGTTAGGCAAGGAGATAAGTTTGCCTTATTTTGTGGAAGAGAGCCGTTGGGAAGCAATGGGGTCCTAATATTAAGACTCCATAGATGATATTTTTCTCCTTTAAAGATTGGAATAGATGGTTGTGAATTATTTCCCGTCATTTCTACGTTACGAAAATGAATTTAGTTTTCCGAATCTGGAAAGGTTGTTAATTTCGGTTGGCAGGGAAAGATTGTGTTTTGGTAATTATGACGTTTGATATGTTTTATTTTTCTGATTTTCTTTTTCCTGTCTTTTTTGTTTTTTTGAAATTGTGGATCAAAACCCGAAAGTCTGATACCACTAATGTTGGGTAATGTATATAAAATATAAGGTAGGAGAAGATAATATAACAATGATAAAACTTTATAGAATCATTTTATGATTTGTTGATAATACAAAGGACATATTTATACTAATATTTTCAATACATATTATGAAGAGACACAATCCTTCATTAATCAATAGTAACCATTATCCTAACTTTGAGTCACTCTTTCAACAAAGTACTAGATTAGATATCTTTTTAATCATCCCCCAACTTGCTCTTTCTGAGGAGGCTTGACCCGTCTTAAGCTTGCGACGGACGGGTCACCCCGTCACAAATTAGAAGTTGTGCTTTTTAAAATTGTAATACGGAGCACAAAGGACTAGAAACCCGCGCTGCAGTTCTTGGAACATGCTGTTACAAATGGGCAACTATGATAGTACCAACAGTATGCAAAGTCCCAAGACATAATTAACGTTATAAGTTATAATCAACAGTATATAAAGACTATAGGATAGCATTACAAGTAGCAGAGTCAATAAAATTTTAAATGAAATGGCCACTCAAACATTACTCTGGTATACCAACAGAATTCCTGTTACAAATGGGCAACTATGACATCAGAATTGATGGTGTCAACATTAAAACTCATGTAATTGACTGTGCTGCAGGAATGGACAAGCACATCGCGGAGTTGCACTCTCGACTTGAATGTGGTCCTAAGGTTGTGGGCATAGACTACAAGAAGCTTGAGTCGGCTACGTACAGTCAACGAGTAATACTTATTATGTATGCACTTGGCTACTGCCTGATCATTCACTTGGATCGGGTAGGCACTCGTGGGATCGCTCCTGAATCTTTGGATAATTTTCTCAGTGACATGAAAATTTGCTTTGTTGGAATTACCCTGCCTGCAAAAATTATCTATTGCCCTGAATATAAACATAATAATATTGCGGTTAAAGTTGGGGAGTTGGCAGCAAGAGTTCTCAAGAAACCAGAATTAGCCGCGTTAACTTTGGTTGATATAGCTAAAGAAGTTGGTGTCAAATATAAGAGTACGGCTTCCGGTGCTACTGAATTTCAAGTCGATTCAACCAACTTGAAAGTCTATACGAAAGAAAATGTTGTGGCCGCGGTTTCTGATGCTTTTGCCTACTACCAAATTGGTTTCAAGCTCTTGACTTCCCTCTAGGCTTTCTTTCGGTGCTAAGTATGTGGTCTGTAATCCGCCTTTATCGAGCATATATGTATGTAGTGTTGCTTCATAGTTCATGCTACATGGCGAGTGTGTTTACTTGTTCACCTAGCTCAAAAGGCTCAGCATCATATGATTCAATTTCGAGCATATATGTATGTAGTGTTGCTTCATAGTTCATGCTACATGGCGAGTGTGTTTACTTGTTCACCTAGCTCAAAAGGCTCAGCATCATATGATTCAATTTCAATCCGTATTCTATTATGCCCTTTCACTCGAATGCCCATTGGGTTTGAAGAGTGGTTGATTAGTGCACGGCCCCCCATACTATGTGCCGGGTTTTTTCCACTTTGTGAGGTTGTGAGATATTGGGGGCTGCCGGGGTTTGAACACGTGACCTACGGTCACTATGGCTCTGATACCGTCATCTCAATCAAAACCTTAAGATGGTGATTGATGTCCATATAGTATAGTTATATTCTATTAATTTTCTCATATATGAAGAAATTTTTATGTTTTAATTTTATGTTTGTATATCCGTCCTAGAACTTTATCCTTTATTTCGTAAAAGAAATCCACTTTTTCTTTGACAATTGTAAAATTATGATCAATTACATCTCATAGCACTTTTAGCTTAGAGTATGTAGAATAAAACTAAAACAAATATAATGAAAATGTCACTTAAACATTATACTTCAGATAAGACTATAAGAAGTACTTCGTATAAGATAGCATTAGAAGTAGCACAGTCTACACCTGGCAAATGGGTCAAACGGGTCGGGTTTGGGTCGGGTCGATATGGGTCGGGTCATCTCGGGTTTGCTCAATCTTTCGGGTCGGGTCGGGTCGGGTCGGGTCGCTTTCAAGTTTGGGTCAGTTTCGGGTTTGGGTCACTTCGGGTCTGGGTCATTTTGGGTCGAGTTATTTTAGATTCATATCCGATTTATTTAAGCCATTTTCACGTCAAAATGATAGAGTTAGTTTTCGAGTCAAGCCCGTGTCGAGGCAAACTGGCACGGGCCGACTTGGACCAAGCCGAGCTTGAGCTGCAAGTGGGCCGTCTCGTCTCATTATCACCCTAATCACAATAAATTGGGTCATTTAAGATCATTTCAAATCGGGTCGTGTGTAGGTCGGTGGTTTCGGGTCGGGTTATTTTGGGTCGGGTCTCTTTCGGGTCAACCAAGGTTTGGGTCGCGTCGGGTCAATTCGGGTTTCGGGTCATCCTCGGGTCAGGCAATTCCGGGTCGCTTTCGGGTCTCGGGTCAGCCTTATCGGGTCGGGTTATTCGGGTCGGGTCAGTTTTGCAAGGTCTAGCACAGGCCATAACATTTCCAATGAAAATGCCACTTAAACATTAATCTGGTGAGGGATGCTATCTACCTTGTCCCTCCAACCTTTTCTCCCACCATCTTCCTTTCTCCTCTTACAAACGATTAATCTAATACATACTTCCTCCTATTCAACATATTGTTCCCTCTTTTCCTTTTGATAATAGTCATGTTTTGTTCTCTCTTTCCCTTTTTGGTTAGTGTTGTGTGGTCAAATATTAATTGTATGTGGGTAGTGTATTTTGTATGGTTCAAATTCATTTTCTTAATTGTTGTGTCAAAAAAAGGGGAACAATATGTTGAATAGGAGGGAGTATATATCAAGTGGGGTCGGATGGCAAGTGGATGAGGCAAAATATATAATATTTTAACCGGTTGTGAGAGGAGAAGGTGAATAGCAATTCTCTTACTCTGGTATACCAACAGAATTCTTATTACAAATGGGCATCTATGATATCAGAATTGATGATGTCAATATAAATACTAGTGTGTTTCGGTTTGGATTTCAAGTACCTAAGAGGGAGGGGGAGGGGTGAATTAGCTACTATTTTAAAATTTTCAACTTATTCTTTATTGATTAAAGAAAGTTGATTGTCCTTGTGAGGAATAAATAGATACATCAAATGAATTGAATTATTAAGAGTGTATTACTTAAAGATCACAAAGTTGTTGTAAATTATGTGACAGTAAGTCTGACTGTTACTTGTTCGTCTTAGCGAATGAAATAAAGGCTAAAGAACGAAGCTGGCAGTATTCAGGGCTGTTGCTTAAGAAGAAAATGTGAAATAAGCAAGTAAAGTAAATTGCAGCGGCAATTAAATAAACGAGAGATCAATACAAGAGTTTTGAATTGGTTCGACCAACTTTCTAAAGGCATACGTCCAATCTTCTTCTTATTGATTCAATTAAGTGATCTACTCGACTACTTAATACCCTTACAATAAAAATGTATGACAAATATCCTACTCCGGTTGCGAAATGAGCTTAAGACTACTCCGACTCGAACTCGACTCTCTATCTAAGAAAGTTACAAGATCAAATTTTCTAATTTTGTTCTTGTGAAAAGGAAGAATGCAAATTCATTAAAAACTTATTATTCTAGATAGAAGAGTATCATACTAAGGCAACAGTTAACATGTCTGTGATTTTGAAGACTTAGAAAGATTTTGAAAAGTTTAAAAGCATGAAATTTTTGAAAACAATTTTGCAATGAAATGTGTTTCTTTTATATGGAAAGTCGTGGAGGAAATGAGAGAGAAATGCTCTTTATTTATAGAGGAAGAAATGATTTGAAATGATTAAAGAAATAATCTTGAGAGCAAAAAAATATGTTCTTTAAAAAGGGTTTTCACAAAAGACAAAGTATCAAAGACAATGGAGAAGAGGGCTGCTCAAAAAATCAAAAAAGAATTTACTGTGATTTTCCAATGGTGAAAAATCACAAGATGACAAACACTTTAAGAGACAAACCAAATTTTGCTTTTTGTGGAAAAAAGTTTGTCTATGCAATTTTAAGAAAGAAGTTTTTCAAAAAAAATTCATTCTTATCATTTTTCAAACAAGTTTATTAAATAAAACATAAAAATTTACTAAATAAGGAACATTTTTTCACACTGTTTCTGAACAGAAACCAAAAAGGCAACGGTTGCAGCTGTAAGTATCATATTTTTCTATCTTTACAACAAGATTCCTTCACATCCCTTTTCTAATAAATATAAAAGAAAGATAAAGGGTATTGTGAATAGATGAAAAAGGAAAGAGATAAGGTTATTTTGAATAGGAGTCATATATTAAAACCGTATCGTATTATTTTTGTTAAGCCCTACCGTAGAGGTTATATTACATCTGAATCGTATTTCAGATCATAGATACACAGAATCAAGGTTGAACTGATCAATATAGAAGTCCATGAATTTGTAGTGAAGTAGTAGTCTGTGAAAAACAATGTGTGAAACTGTGAATGCAGAAGATGCATATTGCAACATATGAAAGGAAATTTAAAACAAGATGTGAATTTAAGATTGGAATGATACAAAGAAGATAATAAAACGGGTTTCGACGACATTTCCATCAACCCCTGTAAATCCTGACAGTTCAAAAGACATAAATTTGAGAGAAAATTTTAGTTAAAAAGGAGGTGGCCAAGCCTAAAGGAAGCATAAGCATCAATGCAAGCATACTGAATCTGGTCCATAGTAAGCACTTCAGCCTGCCAATCACTCAAAGTCACACGCTTAGTCTTGTCCATACGAAGTCCCAGTAAATCGAATGCTAAATCCTTTAATCCAGGACGCCGAAACCTGTACGGCCACCTTCGCATCGCAGCAGCCCGAACATCATCAGTCTTGCACCACTCAAGCCCGTACTCGCTCTTCAGCTTTTGAGCATCGTCTGCCACCTCAACACCGACAAACGTGAATGTCGAGTTTGAAAGGAAATCCTTCAAGGACTGCGGGATGAAATCGACGTAAAAGAGTTGCACAATTAGGCATTTTGTGTCTACGCAAAGCTGCAGTGTTGCGGTTGTGTTGCTCATTGATCGGACTGGATGAGGCCTCCACTCGAGGTCCAACCCGACAACTTGCTTCGTTGCCAATGAAGTGTCCAAGGTAATCTCGTTAACCCATTCAGTGATAGTCGAAGCGCTTTTGGTTAAAGTCGTTTCGATTGTTTTACCAGCAAAGGTAACTTGATACTTCTCACTGATGGGGTTGTAAGTGATTGAGCCAGACATTGTGAAGTTTTTGATTACTACACTCTTTGTTTTTGTTAGAAGTTTACTGAAGTTCTGAGGTTGTGGATTTGTTGTTTTACCATGGGTTATATATAGGTGAACTAAAATTACTGTTGTTGGAGTGATTAGGATACATACCATGATACCAAACTTAATGTTCTCGTAAAGTGTAAAAATTTACTATACTGTAACTAATTACTCCATTTAAGTGGAATAACTTGCTTTATTCTTTGGGAAAAAGCAATTACAGTAGAATAAATTTACTTCTATTTACGAGTAAACAAGCGCATGAACCTTGAATACTTGAACAAATTGCGTAGTCAAGTCGTAATTAAACATCATTTTTACTACTGTAGCTGATTGGGTGAACTTACCTGACCTATAGGCTATAACCAAATGTGTTTTAAACCAATACAACATGTAGCTAACCCCAAAATTTCTAGATACAAATATACAATATACAATATACAATATTAAGCAGTGAAAATGGGCGTTCATTGCTCCAAGACCGGATTAGACCATAACAAATTCTTTGGACCGAAAATTAAATAAGGATTAAATAGTGGATTATATTTCTATGGTCAAGGCCGGACCACAAAAACGCATGGCCAGACCAAGCCGGACTGAATATGATTGTCATGAACATAGTATCAGTGGGGATTACGATAATGGGGTTCAAGTTTTGACCTGTACATTTTCCACGAAAAATTTATATTGTATATTCAGCGCAATTTTTTAGTTATACTGATTTTAAAAATGCAATGTTAAAACTTATAAGTAATAAAGTATCCTCCTTGTATTAAAAAAAATGTGAACAATGTTTTTGTAATGAAGATGGTAATAGATAATTAATTATCAGCGAATACTATTGGATGATCACATATATTATACTCAATTAAAAAGAAAGACCTTAGTTTTTAAAAATTTATGAGGGGATGATAAAAAGGAAATAAATATATATAGTAGCTTATACGATCAAAAATTAAAAGAAAACTCAAAATTTTATAGAGTGGAAAAAAAAATAAACTAGAAAACTAAAAAGAAAGAAGGTTAAAAGAAAAAACTTAAAATATGAAAAAAGAACACTAAAAAGAGAAATATGGGGAAATGTTTTTAGATGGAATCGATCCCGTGACATCTAGAACAAAATACTTTATGTTTACCATCAGACCAACTTAATTCTACTTTTTTTTCTATTGACATACAGTTTTCATATATTTTCCAATGGGTTTCAATGGAATCACATGAACCCCCTTTGAAAACGCCACTTGCCCACTCTTTAAAATTAAACCTTAAGAAGTTCATACGATCAAAATAAGCCTCATTATACTTTTACTAGGTTTAAGTACATAATTAAATATATCTTATAATACGTGTAAACGTACAAAGTATGACATAAAATCAATAATGTTAAAAATTTAAAGATTCTTTTATCATATAAGTTCGATTCAAGATTCGGTCCGCGGTTTATTCAGTTTGATCCAGGACTGGACCAAAGATCAAATTAAAGTAAATAGGTGGACTGTGATCTTGACCAAATAAAATATAGTCCAATCTAGTTTAGACCAAATGACTCAGTTTGATCTGGTCTTTGGTCCACCCTAGCGGTGAAGGACGATTCAAGAAATTGATTGAAAATAAAATTGCTACGCAATTGGCCGCGCCCGATATCATTTGATAAGAATATTTTTTTTAATCTTAATTCTCATATTATTATTATTATACGCTTGGTATAAATATCATTAATTTTTTCAAAAAGAAAATCCAAAATGTTGGAATAAATAGGTTATGAAACTCTGCTTTATAAGATAATGTATTTATATAAGTCTCTAATCATAGCATAGTGAAAGAGACACTTATACCTTATAATGATTAGTATGTGAGTTGGTTGATAAAGAGTCAAGGGCGAGATCACCTAAGAGGGGGAGGGGGTGAATTAGGTGTGTATTTAAAATTTTAAGCTTAATTAAAGCTTCTTTAAAAAACTTTATGATCACTAAGACACTACTTAGAAGAAAGGAGAAGTTGACACTTCGAACTAGAAAGTTAGAAATATTCAACAACGATTCAGCAAGTAAATGTCACAGTGGAATCAACGTACAGTGAATTCTGAGTGCAGCGGAAATATTAAAAATGAAATAGACAAAACTCAAGGATGTTTTTTAAATTGGTTCGGTCACTACTCCGCGACCTACATCCAATGTTATCTTATTAAACATCGTCTTTGAAGTAAACTCATACAAACAAAGACCCCGAATAATAAAACAACTCCCCAACCTACTCCGATTTCTATTTGCTCAATGCTACTCCGCACCAAGACTTATGCTCAAAGCTACTCCGCTAAGAGACTTCCCCAACTCTTTCGAGTTGCTATTGCTCAAGGCTACTTCGCCAAAAGACTTCCCCAACTCTTTCAAGTTGCTAGTTGCTCACGATAACTCTATCTTAAGACTTGTTCTACTCGTTTGTTACAAGACTTGTGTTTCTCAAAATGTTCACAAAATGAACGGTGGAGAAAACGATTAAGTACTAACACGAGATCATCGAACACAATACATGCTTTGTTGCAACGAACTAGCTCTTTATAAAAGACTTAAGAAAAATATTTTGCAAAACAAAAGTAAGAAATGTTAAACGGTTTTTGCAAAGATAATTTACTCAATAAAACTCAGTCTTTTTTCTTATAAATCTTTGTTGTTGCACACTTGTTCAAATGAAATAAGTGTGGTATTTATAATGTAAAGTAGAGTATACTACACATTAAAAATAACACACTCCAATTAAGCACAAGTGTTAGAAAATATTAAACAATTGAAGCTTGAACAAGAAGAAGGTCAATTAAGGCACAAGAAACCATGACCCCTTATTCAAGCCAAATGAATTACTTGCACAAGTAATCAAGCTTACTAGTCACCTTAATTTGGCAGCCACACTTAGACAAAATAAGGGTAGTTTTTTCAACAAGAAAGAGTATAAATGGTAGTGACCAAATATAGAGAAAGTAAACAACCCATTTTTGGCAAGTGTCTTTTTGTGCAAGTTACCTCTTCTCCAAGACACACAAAGTTTTCTTTCATTTTATAAAGATCAAACCAGACTTTTATCAATGTAAAATGTTGATTAAAAGTTTGGAAAGCTATTTTCAAGAGTTAAATATTTTCGAAATATTTAAGAGTCAGAAACCACAGTGACATGTCACTGTCAGTTTTGAAGTACTTAGCATGAATCGAGTTTAATGATCTCTTATACAACACTATGACTCTAACAATGACGATCTTCATCTCTTGATATTCTTGTGCAACCTTGAACGATTAGTTGAGCTTCCATAGCTATAAGATTAAAACTTAAGAGGCACACATTATATTAACGATAAGATTAATTTGTCTTAAGGCATCATCAACCAATCTAATCTAGAAATGGTTTCAACAGTTGATGACTACGTTCCGTATGTAAGTCATTGATAATATCAAACCAGGCACATGGATACATGTTGGGAATATGTATTAGACTGACTCGTTTAAGAACTTTGTTAAGGTTTTGCTTAGTGTCAACAAAATTTCTTTCACCGTTTTTTTTAGTCTTTAGACCTGAGTTTTTTACTATTCTGTACATGTGAAATGCTAGTTTGACATCACCAAACGTCAACTGTGATTGGTGCCTATGAAGATGATGGTTGGTGATATAGTGTCATTTCACGCTACTTTCCACCCCTTTTTGGCTCGTTTTGCTTGCCTTTAACGCTCCCTAAGAGCGTTTCTATGTGTTTTACCTTCTTCTAGCATATTTCTCGCTTTTATCGTGTTTTTGTAGGTAAACCGTCATTTGGGGCGAGTTCTACCCAATTTTGATCGACAAAAGAGAAGGTACATCACACATAGCGCCCACGGCATGTCCTAGGGGACCCCACATACCATTGGGGGCCCTACTTGGCGTACCCGAGTCATCCCGAGTCAAGGCGAGCTAAACCGAGAGAAGTTGACAAAGTTATATCAAGGGAACAAAGGAGGAAAGACCTTTCACGGGCGTGAAGTACATCTCACGGTCGTGAGATTCCTTCCAAAGAATGATGATTTTCGAGCAACACAGTTCACAGTCATGAAACACAGCTCACGGTCGTGAAACATGCACGGTTCACGGTCGTGAAACTCAGCTCGCGGTCGTGAAACAGCTCGCGGTCGTGAATTGATCGTGAAAAGTCTCTGCCACATTAGTGCACATATCTCACGACCGTGAAAGGTATTTCACGGTCGTGAGACAGCTTTCACGACCGTGAAACACCTTTCACGGTCGTGACCTTGCCAGTCCATGAAGTCTTTCGAAGCCCATATTTCCTCCATTTTGTAAACCTATAAATAGATCCTTTTGTGTAATTAGAGGGCACGAAACCCTAGACTCAAAATTAGTTAGATTAGATTAGATTAGTCCTCCTAGTTAGTTTAATCTTTTCTCAATTACTCTTTAACTAGTTTTAGATCTAGTCATGTAATTGGATTTCTTGGTTTTGTACTTGAAGATTGGTGACAAAGTCTTCTCCTTTATTCAAGATTTCCTCTATTGTTCATATTTTGCCTTAATTAGTTGGTATATCTTCTTAATCCCTTTTCATATACTTGCTAATCTTGTCATTTCATTACATGTTTTGTTTCCTTCTTATTATTATGTCTTGTCTTAGTTTTATATCTTATTCTTCCATATTCCTCATGTTAAGTAGTGAGTAGTGATTAATCTAGGGTTAGTGGGGGATAATGGGTTTTAATGACGGTTAATCTTTGTTTGTTGGGTTGATTTGTTGATTAATTGTCTTTCTTCCAACTTATGCATACCACATGTTTGATGAAATGCTTGCTTGACAAACTTGCATGATTCATGTTTATTATACATTTCCGTAAGATCGATAGCCTCGGAATATGTTAGGATTTGCATATAGTTGGTATATCGACCTTGTGTACGCGAGAACTAGCTTGGTTCGGTATATGGGAGGGATTGTAAGATCGAGAGCCTCAATCCACCGCGCCCAAGTTTGACTACCCATTAACTATGAACCCGACTCACTAGAACCCAAATTACCCATTTGAACCCACCGATCCTAGACTTTTCCTTTTATTGCTTGTTATTTGATTATCTTAGTTTTGTCTTACTTTCTTACTTATTTGCATATCGAATACCCACCGTCCCTGTGGACCGACCTTGACTTGCCACCGTGCTAAGTCTTGTCATAAATATCGTTTGACACATCGAAACAACGCGTGTCAGTTGGACTTGTCATGAAACATGTGATAGGATGTGGTTAGCGAAGATCGGATTTGCTCCTCCTTTGTGAAAGGAGTTTATCATCTTCAGTCTTTCGAAGAGTGTGAACTGTGTAAGTGCATGGCCGTACCCATACGAGGTGAAAGTCAGTTGTCTGTTGTAACATATGTCCTACAAAGACAAAACAAATATTCATCAAAAATCAAAATAATATTGGATTTCGAATACAGCTAAAGTTGGGATAAATGTAGACTAAGAGCGTTATAAACGTTGTAAATGAGAAAATTAATTAATGGACCAAGTGACCCATAAGGTTGTGAATTTATAGATAAAGTCCATTTATAAGTAGCCAAAAAAATGCGGACACGGCTTCTTTATTTCTCAGCGTAACTTACTTCCCCAAGTGTTAGTGATACAGAAAAAATCTAGTGAAAAAGTATTTTCTTGAGAAAATCGTTAAACTTGAATTAAACTTGCGTGACTGCTTCATGAGTGATTGACGGTTTTTTCATTTTGTCATATAAAAAAGCTTGAATAAAGCAATAAAGCAATTAGCATAAGAATGCATGACGATTATATCTAAGTATGGCTAATGTTTTTCCTTATAATGGTTGTTTTTATTTAATCGGTTATATTGTAATTGATCGACATATAGGAATAGAATATATTGTTCAATGTTATTTCCAACTTGTCTTTACAATGATTTCATATCAATTTATATTACAAAGTGAATAAACTATATGAGGAAGGAATATAATGTACAACAGTCAAATGCTAAGTTACGCAAGGAGATAAGTTTGCCTTATTTTGTGGAAGAGAGCCGTTGGGAAGCAATGGTGTCCTAATACCCCCCCTCAAGTTGGTGCGTGGAGACTCGAGACGCCCAACTTGGATAACAAATCATCAAAGAGTAGCCGATCAAGGGCTTTAGTAAAGATGTCAGCTAGTTGGACCTTGGTGTGAACATAGCTTGGGCGGATAGTGCCATTGAGTATCTCATCACGGATGAAGTGGCAGTCGACTTCAATGTGTTTGGTTCGTTCATGGAATACGGGATTTCGGGCAATGTAGAGCGCGGACTGACTATCGCAATGAAGGGTAATAGGTTTGTCATGTTTAATGGCAAGGAAAGAGAGGAGCCCTTTAAGCCATTTGAGTTCGCAAATAGAGTATGCCATGGCACGGTATTCGGCTTCGGCCGAGGATTTGGAGACGGTGGTTTGTTTCTTAGTTTTCCAAGATATAGGGGCGCTGCCAAGGAAAATAATGTAGGCGGATAAGGACCGTCGACTTAGTGGGCAGCTTGCATAATCGGCGTCACAATAAGCGTGGAGGGACAAATCAGAGTCGGTTTTAAAGAGGAGGCCTTGTCCTGGTCGACCTTTAAGGTATCGAGCTACCTGTAGGGCGGCGTTCCAGTGGTCAAGACGAGGGGCATGCATAAATTGAGCAAGGATATGGACAGAGTAGATAAGCTCGGGTCGCGTGATGGAAAGGTAGACTAGTTTCCCGACGAGCCGCCTATATGGTTGAGGATCGGTGACCAAAGGCGAAGTGGATAGACTAAGCTGGTGGTTCGGTTCCATTGGTATATGTGCGGGTTTGGCACCAAGAAGGCCGGTTTCTTCAAGAATGTCGAGAGTGTATTTTCGCTGGGAAATGAAGAGGCCGGTTTTATTGCGTGCAATTTCCAAGCCCAAAAAATATTTCAGTTGACCAAGGTCTTTCATGTGGAAGCAAGTATGTAGGTAGTTTTTGAAGTGTGTAATGGTGGCTTGGTTATTTCCGCATATCACAAGATCGTCTACATAGACAAGCACATGGAGTTCGGTGTCGGGTTTTATGATGGAGAATAGGGAGTGGTCATAGGGGCATTGTTGAAAACCATAAGTTTTGAGAGCGGAGGCTAGTTTGGCATACCAACATCGTGGAGCTTGGCGAAGTCCATAGAGGGACTTTCAAAGACGGCAAACTTGACCATTTGTATTAGGATAGAACCCGGGAGGAGGTTTCATGTAGACTTCGTCGCTAAGATCGCCATGAAGAAAGGCGTTGTGAACATCCATTTGATGGAGATCCCAACCTTTAGCTGCGGCTATGGCAAGGAGAGTGCGAATTGTCACCATTTTGACCGTGGGAGCAAATGTTTCGGTGTAGTCGACTCCTTCAACTTGACGATTGCCCATGACAACTAGACGGGCTTTGTATCGTTCGATGGTACCGTTGGCATTGTATTTGATTTTGTAAACCCACTTGGAACCAATAGCCTTTTTGTTAGGCGGAAGGTCCTCGAGTGTCCAGGTGTTGTTGCGTTCAAGAGTGTCTATTTCGGATTTCATGGCGGCGCTCCATTGTGGAACCTGCATAGCTTCATGAAACGTGCTAGGCTCGTGATTTTTAGTCACGGCCGCGAGAAAACACTTGTGGTTAGGTGAAAATTTGTCATATGAGAGGAAATGTGAGAGTGGATACTTCGTACCTGAGGATGGAGTGGTGGCGGTGAGTAAGTGCGTCGAGGGGCGCCGTGGAGGTTGAACAAAGCCTGTGAGACGGGATTTAGGGAATTTGGTGCGTTGTCCTTTACCCATGTGAGAAGGGTCCGGTTGAGTGAGAGTTGAGGTGGGGCCAGGTGACTCGGTGTTGGAGGGTGTAGGAGGTGTGTGGATGGAATCAAGAGGAGGTATTGGGGTGGTCGTATCTGGTGGTGGACTGGGCCGAGGTGTGGGGGGAAGTGAATGGGGCGAGGTGGGTTCGGTACTGGGAGGCGTGGCTGGTGGAGGTGTAGGCGGGGTTTGGTGGATGATGTGATCGGGTTGGGTGATTGTCGGGGCTAGGTCGAGGGAGATAAGGGGATCGTCAAGGAAAGTGGGTGCTTGGGATGGTGGGTCATCAATGTTCATAGCTTGGAAAGGAAATTCGTGTTCAATGAAGACGACATCTCGAGAGGAGAAATATGTGGCGGTTTCTAGATCGTATACGCGCCACCCTTTTTTCCCAAATGGGTAACCCACAAAGATGCATTTTATGCTACGGGGGGCAAATTTATCATGGGAACGGTTGATATTTCGGGCATAACATAGGCAACCAAATACACGAAGGTGGTCTAGGGGAGGTGGTTTGTGGAAGAGTAGCTCATAGGGAGTTTTCCCATGGTGTAAACGGGTCGGTGTCCTATTAATGAGATAGACCGCGGTTAGGATGCAGTCCCCCCAAAAAGAGATAGGTAAGGCGGCTTG
Source organism: Heliosperma pusillum (assembly GCA_022085475.1). Lineage (NCBI taxonomy): Eukaryota > Viridiplantae > Streptophyta > Magnoliopsida > Caryophyllales > Caryophyllaceae > Heliosperma > Heliosperma pusillum. The sequence goes on from JAIUZE010010986.1 coordinate 24,083, forward strand.
AAAAAGAAGGGCCCGGGCAACATTAAGAATATGGCGGTGTTTGCGCTCGACCCGACCATTTTGTTGAGGGGTGTCGACTTGAGAAGTTTGAAAAAAAATACCGTTTTCAAGAAAAAAAATTAAGTAATTGGGTAAATTCGGTTCCGTTATCGCTTCGCAAAGTTTTAACTTTCTTATTAAATTGTCGTTCCACCATAGCGAAAAATTGAAGTAAAGTTTTACGAGTGTCATTTTTCCTACGAAGTAAATATACCCATGTGGATCGAGAAAAGTCGTCCACAATAGTCAAAAAATATTGCGATCCACATGAGGTAGTGGCGGAGTATGGACCCCACAAATCACAGTGAATAAGATCAAAAATATCAGTTGCAATGTTCGAACTCAAAGTAAAGGGGGTACGAGTTTGTTTGGCTTTAAGACAAATACCACAATGAGTACTAGAAAAAACATTTGTAGCCAAATTATTGAAATACGGTAAAGAACGTAAAACGGACGAATAGGGGTGCCCCAACCTCCTATGCCAAGTCTCATACTGGTTCGTGGTTCCTACGGCATTGGCAAGAAGATTTTGACTCCGAACTCCCGTCAAATAGTAAAGACCGTCGACTTGCTCACCCACACCAATCACCATCCTCGAGGAACGGTCCTGGATAAGACAAAGTTTATGCGAAAATTGAATGGTAAGAGATGCATCAAAAAGTAGACGAGAAACTGAAATCAAATTGCAATGTAAATTATTAGCAAAGTTAACATTACGTAAAATAAGACGATGTGATAAACGAATATCACCCATGTGCGTGGCGGTGGTGAGGTCGCCATTCGGTAACCCAACAGAAAGAGGTTGAATAGTTCGTAAATTGGAAAAAAAAGTGCGGCATCCCGACATGTGGTGAGATGCACCCGTGTCAATAATCCAAAGAAAGGGAGGAATATTACCGTTGAGGCGTTCCGTAGAGGGGGTAGTTTTTTGAGTCTGCCATAGGTGTGTTAACTCATCGAGTTCCGTTGGATTCAAGCTATTGAGGTCCACTTTGTCGAGTTGAGAAGAAGTGCAGGAACCGGGTTCCATGGTTTTGCCTATGACCATATGAGCACGAGGTTGATGTCCAGCCCCATTACTATTTCTTATTTGTTCGTACCTGGCTCGGCCTTGGACATCGGGGACGACAGTACGACTCAAATCTTTTTCATTGATATAAATGCGATCCCTAGGGCGATCCCCCCACCATTCGGGAAACTTTCCCGTAACCCGAAAACAGATTCGCCAAATGTGGCCCCTGCGTTTGCAAGCAATACAGTAGGGTCTGGAGTCATTAGTTAGACTCTAGTCAGTATGAGAGTCACGCCCCATCCCCCCCGAATTGCGAGAGCCGGTCTGGAGTCGGGCAGCAAAGGCCATAGTTTCGGGTTGGGGGTCTGGTTTGGGTACAAGAACCGACCTAATGCTCTCCTCTTGAAGGAGACGATTGTAAGTGAAATAGAGATTAGGCAGAGGATTAATACTGAGTAATTGAGAGCGGACATTATCAAATCTATCATCCAAGCCCATAAGAAAATCTCGTACCTTTTTTCGCTCGCGGCGGGTATCCAGAATGGACACCCAAGTACACTTACACGGGTTGCAGGGACAAGGTGGAATCGGGTCAGCCTCCTGGATATCATCCCAAAGCCTGACCAGACGGCCATAGTATGCCATCAAGGATTCCGTCGGTCTTGGCGGCACGCTAGGAGATCGGCCTGTAAACGGTATGTACGCGCATCATTGTTTTGAGAAAATCGATTACGAATATCGAGCCATACCTGTTTGGCTTCTGGACGACGGGAAATTGATTTCTTGACTGTGGATTCGATGGAATTGAAGATCCAAGCAGTCACTAGGGCGTTGAGGGACTGCCAGGAATCGAAATGTTCGGAGGTGATTGCGGGTTAAATCCCTTGCCCATTCATCATAGTTTTGGCCTGTGAATTGGGTTTGTGTGATATTGGTTCCGGGATTTTCAACATGAACGTATGTGGGAGATGGCAATTTCGTGGGAGCGATTACTTGTGTGGTTTCGGGGTTCGTCATGATCGATCGATGGAAAACGAAAGAGAAAACGAGATGCAGAAAGGGAATGACTGCAGGAAGTTTAACCTAGTCTGATACCATATTGTAATTGATCGACATATAGGAATAGAATATATTGTTCAATGTTATTTCCAACTTGTCTTTACAATGATTTCATATCAATTTATATTACAAAGTGAATAAACTATATGAGGAAGGAATATAATGTACAACAGTCAAATGCTAAGTTAGGCAAGGAGATAAGTTTGCCTTATTTTGTGGAAGAGAGCCGTTGGGAAGCAATGGTGTCCTAATAGGTTATTCACTTATTTGGTGAGTTGCATGATTGCGGAATTGTTCTTAATTACATACCCCATTTTTGATAAGGCGAACATTATAAGTTATAACCATGCTTCACCTGCAAGGTTTTGAAAGCGACCAGTTTTAAAGTCTATCTTTTAGTAGCGGATGTTATTCAGTATCCTACTGCTGATGTTTGACACTTTGCTGAGCATATTTTGATTGCATAATCTTAGTTTTTGCTACAATTCATATCACAGTGAGACATATCTTTGTTAAGTTTGCGTATTGCTCGCTGTATTCTATAATCCTCTTTTTTATTATTTCACTGGAAACTGCGAAGCATTCATAAAGTGAAGCAAGCGGTCGATCCATCCCTGTTTCGGAAGACAGGTATATTATCCGTATCTGGGTTTTGAATCTTGTCGAGTTTAAGATTCTTTGTTTGTTTTCATTTTTCCACATTTCTTCTGTTTACAATGGCAAATTTGTCCCTGACATGGATTCTATTTTCATTTCAGATGATCAAGCAGACTTTTTTTAGTCAAGTTTTGTTTAGTTAATTGCTCTCATCTTCCCTTTCTACTTATTTTCGCATTGTTTGTCAAATTTTTAACAGCTTTGGCAAGTTGATGATGAGAAATAGATCCCCACTTGCCCTCCTACTTGCATATTGTGAGAGAGGCACTATCCGTCTTCAGTTTGTGACGGATAGTGCCCGTTTACAGTGAGACAAGCTCGGAAGGAATAAGGATCTTGGTTAAGATCCTTCATACAAAAAGATGGAATGAGTACAAAGTATACTTATACTAATTGAATTGAGAAATTTTTAGCAAACAAAGGGAATATAAAATTAATACTCTCTTGACATGAATACAATCAAAAGCATTAATTTTTGTTCTCAACTCAAAACACATAAACTCTTGACTCATAACTATTCATGACTTCCTTCAAAAGAACTCATTAATCCTTACATAAAAAACCTACTACCAATCATATAGGAAGCATAAGCATCAATACAAGCATACTCAACTTGCTCCACACTTAGCACCCTTGCTTGCCAATCACTCCTACAAACATGCATTGGCTTCGCCATCTCGAGACCAACAACACCGCGAGCAAGCGTCTTTAAACCGGGCCTCCGGTACCACATATTGGGCCATTTCTCCATTGCATGAGCTTGAATATCCTTAGTAGCACCACAAGCAATCCCATACTCATCAGCCAACTTAATCACATCTTCACCTACTTGAACCCCAACAAAGGTAAGATTGGGCCGGCCCATGAAGGCCCGTAGAGATTGGGGTATGTAGTCCAAGTAGAAAAGTTGCACAATTAGACACTTATTGCCAATGCAAAGTTGAAGAGTTGCTGATTTGTTGCTCAATGTGGATATTACATTGGGCCTCCATTCTATGTCTAGCCCAACCACCGTTGATCGACCACCAACATCGATCATAATCGTATCGATCCAATCGTTGATAATGGCCGCCTTGTTTGTCACCGTCGTGACAATGTTTTTCCCTCCAAAATACACATTTTGAGTAGTGCTCATTTTTTTTAGTAGTATTCTTGATCACTATTTAGTAGATTTAAGTATGTATGAGTATATGGATAATCTTAACTATATATAGAGAACGTAATATGTTGGTGAACTTATTCACATTAATACAATTCAATTAGAGATATAATAAACACCAATGAAAAAATAGAAGTGGTTGGATAATAGAGTATTAGAGTGACATTGGAAAGTTAAGAAAGTTAATACAGAATCAATGTACACTTAGGGAAGAGGCATGCAACTGTAAACATATTTCCCAATAATTTCATTAATTTTCAGCTTCATGAGTTTGTCCAGTATACGTTCACTCTACCAAAATAGGGTTATCAATTGTTGAAAACACTTGTTAATGTTACACTTTTTAAAAATTAATATCTTATCAAAAAAAAATTCAAAACTTAATACCTTAAACTAGCATTACGACATATTTTGATACCTTAAATGACTTCCGACCACAAAAAATGGAATATTCCGTCAACTTTTTAAATTTCCCTCAAAATTTCTAATTTTATCCCCATTATACCTCTATTTTTTTTCACCACTTTCCCTCTTATTTCCTCCGTCCCGGTCATTTGTTTACCTTTGCTTTTGGGACAATTATTAAGAAAATGGTAGGGGACCATTTGTGATGGTACTTGATGGATGACATGTGGACAATAGTATCATTGGGTGTTCAATCTATTCATAGATTAGATATAGAAAGGTAAACAAATGAATGAGACACCCTAAAATGGAAATGGTAAACAAATGACCGGGACAAAAGGAGTATAATGTTTACTTATTCTTCTAACTCCATCTTCATTTGAGCTCAATCTCTAACTTTTACATTTCACCCTCTTTATTCTCTCTTCTATTTTTGATATCTTTTGTACCCATATAATTTGGTTATGAATCTGTAATTAGGGTTTATGAATTTTGGGGCTAATTTCTGTGATGAACCTCAAATTGAGTTTAAGCATGTAAAAGGAAAACTTGAGAAGGAAATGGAAAACCATTTTGAAGGAAGAAAAGAGCAAAAAAATGAAAGCTTGAGACGAAAAAGTTTAAGATGCAAAAGATAAAATTACCCTTTAATGTTACACTTTTAAAACTTAATTTGTTACTTTATAATTTGTGGTTTATCACTTATCAAAATTGCAATTCTTAATTAATTTGGAATAACATCGTTGTATTCGTATAACTTAAGAATTACAGAGTAACTTCTTCTGTAAATGATTTTGCCGGATCATATTGGAGGGTTATAGTTCGGGCTGATTTCAAATCTTGGGTTAATCTTTTCGGGTCAAGTTGATTTGCCTGGTCTAGTTTCGAGGCATTAACAAAGCGCATATACAAAAGCATGCCCACAAAAATGATGAAAGAAAAAAGGGCAAGAAAGAGCAGAATGGCAAAGTCAGAAGGAAAGAGGAAAGATATGAAACATTTTGGCTTTCTTAAATGAAATCACATGGATGCATGTGAGCTTATGGGTCTATCTGCACATGCTTTAAAACAAGAGAAAAAAACCATGAAGGAGGGTATTTTAAATTATGGTCTTGTTCTTTTCGGCTGAAATGATTTAATTGGAGGTGGGCTTAATTGAACTAAATTGAATGGAACGGAGTTGAAGTAAGACTTAATTTTGTGAAAAGATGAGTTGAATAGTATTGGCTAAAGCTAAACTAAATTGTGTTAAATAGAGCCGAGCTTAAATAAAACGAGCTGAAATTAAGCCGAAAAGAACAGGGCATATATCCTTAATCAGCTGCATTGTTCAACTTTAAAACAATAATATTTCTTTTAATGATAAAACGAATTTAAATACTCTCACTTGTCTACTTGATAATTATACGGTCATACAGAGTATCTATTTATTAATTCGTTTTACCATTAAAACGAATGTAACCGTATTAAATAAAAATTTAACAACCTTAAGAGGATTTTTTTAGCATTTTTGTTGATTTTTACAAGTTAAAATGAGAATTTTGGTGTCCTTAAAGACATTTTGTAAGCAAAGTGAAGGAAAGGGAAGCCTATAGCCAAGTATAAGTAGGGCTGAGCAAAAATATATGATACAGTTTTAATATACGTATCCGATACGATATACGGTTTCAATTATACGGATTTCCGTATATCTGATACGAATTTCCGTATATAGGATACGGTTTATAAAAAACCGTATCGGATAAACGGGTTTGATTTAAAAAACCGTTGTTAAATTTTAGATAAACGTTTGCTTTTTAGATACTATTCATATGTAGGGAGAATCTTTAATAAAAGTTCTAATATATATTATACAATATATGAAGTATGTATACTATGTAACTAAAGAAATGAACAAAAAACGAGCATTGATATACATGTATAAAGCAAACGTATACAATTATTTGGAACGGAGGAACCACTAATTTAGTGCACTTACGAAGAGAATTGTTACCCATCTTATCTATTATACCTAATATTTTACCTTCTCCTCTCGCAACTGATTAAAATATCATACGAGTATATTTTGTCTCATCCACTTGTCATCCGACTCCACCTAAACCTGGAAAATGCGTCAATCGGGTCGGGTTCGGGTCGGGTCAGTTCGAGTCTCTCGTTGATTTCAGGTTAATTCGGGTTGGGTCGGGTCAATTCGGGGTTCGGGTTTGTTGTTGGGTTGGGTCGGGTCAATTCGGGTTTCGGGTTTGTTGTTGGGTCCGTTTCGGGTCAACCGGGTCGGATTATTTCGGGTCGGTTCATTTTTCGGTCAAAGAATAAGAGACAAAAGGTCATTTTAAGTCTTTTCAGTTCAGTTAAAGTTATGTTTTGCTGGGTCATTTTTGAGTTGAGTGGTTTTAGATCGGGTTATTTTCAAGTCCGGTCAATTACGGATTAAGAAAGCTCGGGTCATGTACGGGTCGGGTCGGGTCAAATCGGGCTTCGGGTCACATTCAGGTGTTGTAGTTCGGGTCAATTCCGGGTCACGGGTCAGGTCATTCGGGTCAGGTTAACCGGGTCGGGTTGCTTTTGTCAGGTCTAACTCCACCCAACATATACTCCCTCCAAGTTCACAATAAGGATTATACATCGGATGTAGTACCTCATACCTTTTTATTTTTTGAGTTTACACATTTTTTTTCCGAGTATATACAATTTGCAAGTTATATAATAATTTTTTTATGAAAAACTCAAAATTAATTTAATTTATAAGTATAGTTTTTTAGCATTGTAGTATTTTTTTAGCTTAATATTTAATTAAACATGCTCAAACACTTTATTGTAAAAACTCAAATTTTTTACCATAAAACTCAAAATGTTTTTCATAAAACTCAGAAAGTACATAATCAGATGTACAACCTCTGATGTATAATTCATGAACTGCTCCAAGTTATAGTGATGTTCCCTTTTCTTTGGGGCCCAAAGATTAAAGAAATTAATTTACACCACACAAAACACGTTACCCCACATTTAGTTAAATTTGGATCATACGACAACTAACAAAAAGAAAATATAGAACATCACCAAACTTAACTCCAAAGGGAAAGTGGAAACATCACTCTCAATTGGAGGGAGTATTAGTTTAAGAGATTGTGAGAAGACAAAGAAAGGAAATAGGAGAGAAGGTTAAAGATAGAAGTTAAATAGCAACCCTTTACCAGAAAACAACTTGTCTCACTGAAGACGGATCTATCTGTCACAAGATGAATACGAATAGTACTTATCTTCCCTCCACTTGCCCTCCCACTTAGATTTTGTGAGAGGAACTGTGACAACCCTCGCGAATGCGGAAATATAAAACATACAAGCATGTGAATTATATAGCGGAAAATATGAAGTTTTAAAAACCTTTTTACATGCAAGATAGAAAAATACGAGGAGTGTCAAAATATTACAAACTAAATAAAAATACCACAAGAGACGTAGTCTCTCAAAGTGTTATCAAAAGACAAAGTAATTAGCACCTAGCTAAACAACGTCTAGAGGTGTTTCATCCAGGGACAACGCCCGCTAGCTCACACCCGAACCCAAAATGTCAAGCAAAAAGCCGTCCATGCAAGCAACGTGTTCATTCATGAAAAACATGAACGTCACAATCAGAAGGGAGTAACTCCGGGTTCTCCCAGCCATATCACATTAAACGTACATAGAAGGAAATACAAAAGTAAAATCATGCATATATAGATATACATGTGAGATACGATAAGGATAGATAGGCAATTCAATATATAATGATAAGCAATGGATAGTAATCCGAATCCATCATGTTATACAAAGACTCGGGGAAGACACTCTTAGGCAACCGAATACGCTCACTAGGCCTTACATCTCACCGTTAGCGGTATAAGTTTGATAAGATTGAGACTCGACAAACAAACCATGCCAAGTTATTCAATGATCAATCATATAATCATTCAAGTAATCATCCATCCAAACAACCGACACAATGACGACATCTCTCACGGTAAATGAAACGCACTAGCATCATGTACAATAGCAAGACAAGCCAAT
>JAIUZE010010987.1:0-14872 GCA_022085475.1 Heliosperma pusillum
TTTTCAGTACTGCTCGGTTTCATTTAAAGTTAAGTCATATCTACTTCAAATTAAGTATTATTTACGCAAATATTTGAAGTTACTCATAAAATTAAAGTTATAAGTACAAATTGACGTTTATTTGAAATTAGATCCTATTTGACTTGAAGATACACTGATTGTTAATTAAAGTTACACAAATCAGACTTGAAGTTACACTGATTGTTAATTAAAGTTACACTTCATTCTAAAAAAGACAACAAACTCAAGTAATTTTACATTACAGTTACATAACTTGTTCATTAGAGTCACACTCGTTGTTCATTAAAGTTTCATGCATGGTTCATTACAGTCACACTCATTGTTCATTAAAGTTACACTTACTGTTCATTAGAGTTACACTCGCTGCTCATTAGAGGTACACTAATTGTTCATTATAGTCACACTTATTGTTCATTAGAGTTACATAAGTTGTTCATTACAGTAACACTTATTAATCATTAAAATTACACAACATGTTATTTGATGTTACATCAAAATATAATTAAAAGGGACAACTATTTTTTGGACATATGAAAATAACAATTATTTTAAATCAATTTTAAAGTTACACAACTTGTCCATTACAGTTATAATTACACACCCAAAACATTAAAGTTACACTTTTTAAAACTGAAATGATACAAAATTTATTCTGAATTTACATTCTTGTAAAAAGTCTATAATGAACATTGAGTGTAACATGTAAATGTGAATTTACATATTAATATATGTAAACAATGAGTCACATCCACTTTACACTACTAGAATAAGCGTTACAGTCCTTACATATACATAGAGTCCTTAAATATACATGGAGTCCTTGAGTCTTATATCCGCTTTTCACTTGTTCATTACAGTCAAATTCATTGTTCATTACAGTTACACTCATTGTTCATCACAGTTACACAACTCATTCATTACAGTAACACTTACTGTTCGTTAAAGTTACAAAACATACTCATTGAAGTTATATTAGAATATAACTAAAATTGACGACTCTATTACCGACCATAATAAAAATAACATTTACTTTAAATCAATTTTACAGTTACAGAACTTGTCCATTATAGTTACAAAACTTGTTCATTACAGTAACACGCCCAAAATATTAAAATGACACTCTTTAAAATAATGTTATATAAATTCTATTCTCAAGTTACATTTTTAAAAACTGAAGTTGTAATATATATTAGTTAAAGTTACATTATATTCACTTAAAATTATACTCTTTTAAACTTAAAGTTACACTCATTAAAATGAAGTTACACAAAGTATACTTGTAGTTTATGGTCATGTTTCTCATCATCTTTATTCATAATCATCTCCATTGTCATAATAAAAATTGTAATTAACAATTTAAAAAAGTAGATATGATTTAAAAAGTTATATAACACGTTCATTGAAGTTACATTAAAATATATTTAAAATGGACGACTATTTTATTAGACATAATTAAAATAAAAATTAGTTTAAATCAATTTTACAATTACACAGCTTGTCCATTATAGTTACACAGCTTATTCGTTACAGTTACACACCCAAAAGATTAAAGTCACACTCTTTAAAACTGAAATTTAAATTTTTTAAAACTGAAGTTACAATATATATTAGTTAAAATCACATCATATTTAGTTAAAGTTACACTCTTTAAAACTTAAAGTTACACCAATTATAATGTAATTATACAATATTTATTTATAGTTTACGGTCATCTTTCTCGTAATTTTCATCATCATAATCTCCATCTTCATAAAAAAAATGCAATTAAGAATTAAAAAAAATTAGATTAGGTTAAAAAAAATAAAAAAAGTAATTTAAACAAAACTCAACCGAGTTATCGAGCACAATTAAGCAGTAATGATAGCTTTGGAACTTCAATGGTATACGAAAATTTCACCATTGTAACGGGCTCGAAAAAATAATAAATTTAGGCTTTCGTTTCGCCTTAATCGGAGTCCGAATGAAGATTTACAAAGCTTTTTATAAAACCCGCTTATACTTTACGCGGGAATTAAAAAACACACAAAAAAACCAGAAATTTCAAATGAAAAATAACAAATAAAAAAGTTTAAACTAAGAGATCAAAGATTACTTCCAAAATTAATGTTCAAAACTCATAAAACTTTAAGAGAATGCAACTAATGAAACGTAACTAATTATGAAGATGATGAAATGAGAAAAAAGAAAATGAAAGAGAATGAGTAGGTGGAGAAATCAGATTTTCTTTGTTTGAAAAATCTGATTTCAGGAGAGAGGTAAATGAGAGAGTACATGAGGAAGTGGGGCAATGATAAGGAGAAGAGAGAGGGAGGAGAGAGGTAATTAGTCACATCTACTTTACACTATTTTGGTGTCCTTTTTACAGGCAATCCAAACCCTTAATCTCACATATCTAATGGCCCAAATTAGAACTCAAGGACTCTATGGATATGTAAGGACTCAATTGATTTTTACAGGCAATCCAAACGTAGAATTGGGATCCGGTGAGAACCACTAAGATAATGAGAACCGTGAGAACTACGTCTTACAAAAATTATTTTTTAAAATTAACGAAATATTTGGATTCAACGTAGAATATTATGGCTAGATAACATATTTCTTGGCCGAAAATTTATAAGCTACTGACAAAAATCGAGTTGAAATAAATTTTACTCTTTTTAATGCACCTAGTAGTCAGTTTCATGTATCTAACAATTTTTATGCACCTAGTACTCATTTTCATGCATATAGAGCTAGTTATTTTTATGCACCTAGTAATTGTTTTCATGCATGTAACAATTTTCATGCACCTAGTGCTCCTTTTCATGCATTTAGAGTAGTTTTAGTTTACCTAATTGAATTTATGTACATTAAGTACATATTTTTTAAATATAATCAATAAATTTTGTTTACTTATTACAAATATTTTGATTGAATAAACTAAACTAATTGTAAATGATCCATCAAAACTTTCGAAACAAGATTTGGTGGAGATTTAATGAGAGTTCTCACGGTTCTCATTATGTTAGTGGTTCTCACCGGATCCTGACCCTATATATATATATATATATATATATATATATATATATATATATATATATATAATTCTCATCAACAAGTAAAATTAATTTTCTTCAATTGGGTCCTTATCACTCCAACCTAAACCCATCAATCTACGTTTCAAGTCACTAGCAAACACCACTTGTAATTTATTAATGAGGAAACAATTCGGCAGCAATTCCCCTTTGTTTCCTAAATACACAATGTTGAATAAATATTTACTCAACATATGCATTCAGAAAACATTAAAGGAATTGTTACCGAACTCTTTCCTCATTAATAAATTACAAGTTATGTGTTTACTACCTAAGTGACTTGAAACGTAGAAAGACAGTCCCAAAATGGGGACTATTCAAAAATTACTCCTAACGAGTAATTTTTGAACGGGTACTAAGTCAATATCAACACATGTAATAATTTTAACATACAAAACACATGTAATAACTAGCTACTAACAACAACAAAATTTTTATTATCAAATGATTAAGACGCAGGGCGAAATTATATTAACAACAACCAAAATTTCATTATCAAAAACAATAATGGCTACTATCCTACGTCAATTAAAGACAAACAAATAATTAAGACGGAAGGCGAAATTAAATTAAAAACAAAAATTTCATTAACAAAAAAAATAATGGCTACTATCCTACGTCAATTAAAGACAAACAAATGATTAAGACGGAGGGCGAAATTAAAATAAAGGTAAATATATTACCTAAGAATGAAAATAAACAAACACTTTCCGACAAGATGCGGCGGCGACAAGTAGCTAGTGGTGGTCGACGGTCGGAGGTAGCTACTAGCTAGTGGTGGTCGTCGGATCTACAACAAACAACTAATAAGCAACATATAAATTAACAAAAGGAGAAAAGAGAGAGAATGAAATAGTTAATTAAACTTACCAAGGATGTGGTGGTCGGAAAGTGGTAGCCGGTGGTAGTAAGGTAGCCGGTGGTCGGAAATGGGGATTTAATTGATTTGGGGGTTAGGTTTTGGGGAAAAATCGGATGAAGAATGACGGAGTTCTTCGTGCGATTTTTACATAATCAGAATGGTACTGACGGAAATTCCGTCAGGAATCCGTCAGGTTCCCGAGTTTTCGAAAAAATTTCTGACGGAATTTCCGTTAGGATTATGTTTGAGTGCTTTAATGTTTGACTGTGATATTTCTATGCACTGACGGAAATTCCTTCAGTAATATTCCATTTTACTGACGGAATTTCCGTCAGTGGGAGTATTTACTGACGGAAATTCCGTCAGTACTCGTCAGTTAATTTTGCCGCCTTTGACTTAGTCAACGCGCCATTTAGTGTTATATTTAGTGTTTTGCGTAAATAAAACAAGAGAGCTATAACCCCGATCGGGGTGGCCTAGCCCCGATAGGGGTTGGGTGTCTGAAAGTTTCTGATTGTTTAAATATGCCCACGTAACCCAAACCCCGATCGGGGTTGTAGTATTCTGGGTATATGTTCTGTTTTTTCGTGCGGTTTTCTTATTTGATCATTGGGTTTCAAATGAAACCCAATGACGGTAGTTTTGGGTTATTTCCCATGTACTTATCCATTAGTATTCATATATATATATATATATATATATATATATATATATATATAGAATTAGGATCATGTGAGTCCACCCTATCTTTTTTAGTCCGTAAGTCCAGGATACAATATCACAAGTTATACTAAACAATATCACGGGCTATACTATACAATATCACACCACTGAACCACTTTTTCGCGCCCTATTTCTAAATTTTTTTTCTCATACTTTTTTTCACACCAATTGATTCTCATACCAAAGCTCCGACAAACACCATAATTTTCTCACACTTTCATGCCGGAAAGTCACTATTGTCGGCGTTTCACGGGAGTTTATTGTATATAGCATTTTTTTTTATCCTATTTCCTCTCTACATATCATCTTTGCCTCCGGCATTCTTCTTCATAGCCAACGCCAATGACAAATGTTTTTTTTTGTTTGGGGGTGGTGTGAGCCCCGAGTAAGAGTCATGTGTATGGGTGGAGGAATATGGCGAATGGAAAGAAAATATGGGATAAATAATGGGTGACGATGATAGTGGATAAATGTTTGCTTCTGTCATCTAGGTGATTGGATTGTCACCGGTATTGATGGGTTGGGTGGTCGTTGTCAATGGCGAGTAATATGACATCCAATTTTTTTAACCTTTATGTGCTGCTCTTTTTTTCGTGATACTGTTTAGTATAACCAGTGATATTGTTTTGTGTAATCTGTGATATTGTATAGCTGGACCCACGGACTCAAATATTTAGGTGGACTCACCGGATCCCACCTAATATATATATATATATATATATATATATAGGGTCAGGATCCGGTGAGAACCACTAACATAATGAGAACCATGAGAACCTTCACTAAATCTCCACCAAATCTTGTTTCGAAAGTTTTGTTGGATCATTTACCATTAATTTAGTTTATTCAAGCAAAATACTAGCAGTAACTAAACAAAATTTATTGATTATATTAAAAAAAATATGTACTTAATGTACATAAATTCAATTTGTACACTAAAATTACTCTAAATGCGTGAAAACGAGCACTAGGTGCATGAAAATTGCTACATGCATGAAAATAGTTACTAGGTGCATGAAAATAACGCGCGATAGATGCATTAAAATGAGCACCAGGTGCATAAAAGTTGTTAGATGCATGAAACAGACTACTAGGTGCATGAAAATTAATAAATCGTATTTCACCTCAATTTCCGTCAGTAACTTATATTTTTTCGATCAAGATGTATGTTATCAACCCATAAAATTCGATGCCGAACCCAAATATGTCCTTATTTTTTAATAATAAATTTTGTAAGGCGGAGTTCTCACGGTTCTCATTATCTTAGTGGTTCTCACCGGATCCCAATTCTATATATATATATATATATATATATATATATATATATATATATATATATATATATAGAGAGAGAGAGAGAGAGAGAGAGAGGCAAGTTATAATGAGTCCACCTTCAAAATTGAGTCCATGAGTCCTCATCTTGCCCTTTGGATGAAAGAGATGGAGGGACAAGATTAGAACAAGATGGAAGGCTAAGATTAAAAGAAAAATGAATGGACAAGATTAAAACAAAATGAAGGGACAAGATTATTAGAATAAAATGAGTAAGTTTTAATGACTTTCACCTACATTCCGAGTGTAACTTTAATAATTATTTATGTAACTTCAACCTTTTTTTGTGTAACTTTAAATAAAAATGTGATTTAAACTATATAAATTTGAATTTATGTAATTTTAAGACAAATTTATGTGATTTTTGTTTTTTTATGAGACGAACTTTAGTCATTAAGAGTGAAACTTTAACCATTTTTTACGTAACTTTAAATTAAAATGTGATTTAAACTATATAAATTTGAATTTATGTAATTTTAAGACAAATTTATGTGATTTTTGTTTTTTTATGAGACGAACTTTAGTCATTAAGAGTGAAACTTTAACCATTTTTTGTGTAACTTTAAATTAAAATGTGATTTTAACTATATAAATTTGAATTTACATAATTTTTAAACAAAGTTATGTGATTTTAGTTTTTTATGAGTGTAACTTCAGTTCATACTAATGTAACTATAGTCATTAATTAAGTAACTTCAGTCCTTAATAAGATAACGTTAGTCCAGTGCAACTTTGATCCACAATTGTGAAACTTTAATACATACTAGTGAAACTGTAGTCCATAATTGTGAAACTTTAGTACATAATAGTGAAACTTTAGTGTATACTAGTGAAACTTTAGTCCATAATTGTGAAATTTTAGTACATAATAGTGAAACTTTAGTGTATACTAGTGAAACTTTACTCCATAGTTGTGAAACTTTAGTCCATACTAGTGAAACTCTAGTACATAGTAGTGAAACTCTAGTACGTACTAGTGAAACTTTAGTCCATAATTGTGAAACTTTAGTACATAATAGTGAAACTTTAGTACATAATAGTGAAACTTTAGTTCATAATTGTGAAACTTTAGTCCATAATTGTGAAACTTTAATACATACTAGTAAAACTTTAGTCCATAATTGTGAAACTTTAGTACATAATAGTGAAACTTTAGTACATAATAGTGAAACTTTAGTACATAATAGTGAAACTTTAATACGTAATAGTGAAACTTTAGTAAATACTAGTGAAACTTTAGTACATAATAGTGAAACTTTAGTACATAATAGTGAAACTTTAGTAAATACTAGTGAAACTTTAGTAAATACTAGTGAAACTTTAGTAAATACTAGTGAAACTTTAGTACATAAAAGTGAAACTTTAGTACATAATAGTGAAACTTTAGTACATAATAGTGTAACTTTAGTAAATAATAGTGAAACTTTAGTAAATAATAGTGAAACTTTAGTACATAATAGTGAAAAACGAGATCTGAAATGGTGGTAGATGATTCTGTTTTACCCATTTTTTTCAAATCTAAAATGGTTGTGATTTTTTTGTCCTCCACCAACAACCAACAAAATTTAAGAAAAAAAAAACAAGATCTTAAAACAAGATCTGAAATGGTAATGGTTTTCTAACCCTTTTTTTTTTTAAAATGAGGTAACTCAAAAAAGATGGACTCATTAGATCTGGAAAAAAAAATCCACCAACCAGGCAACCATGAACAAAAAAAACGAGACAACAAAAAAAACTATTAGTAACTTTAGTACATACTAGTGTAACTTTAGTACGGAATGATGTAACTTTAGTTTAGATCTAAAAAAATCAACCAAACAACAACAACAAAAATCAACCAAACAACAAAAAAAAAATCAACAACAAAAAAACAGAACCAAAAATAAAAACGAGAACAAGATTAGAACAAAATAAAAAATAAAATCTAAAAAAAATAATGAATTTCGAAAAAAAAAAAGCAGAATATCTAAAAAATGAAATAAAAAATATAAAAACGAGATCTAAAATAAAAATAAAAAGCATAAAAAATCTAAAAAAATAAAAATCTGTAATTATAGATCTGAAAAAAAACCCTCCAACAACCACCACCAAAAATAAAATAAAAGAGATAGAAAAAATAATAGAAAAAAAACCAGAAAAATTAAAGCTTTAAAATTAAAAACAAGATTTATATATGGATTGGAGAGACTATATTTTTGAGGCGGCGGGAGGAGTTTTTTTTTAGGCGGTCACGGCGGCGGGTGGTAGAGGAGAGAGTGGAGGCGGCGGGAGCAATAATATTGTGGTGGTGATAATTTTTTTAATTTATTTTTTCGGATCTAGAGGTAGTGGTGATAGGATGGTGGGGTTTGGGTGTTTGTTTTTGGTTTATGGTGGTGGGGAATGACCGGAAAGTGGAGTTTAGAGGGGAAGACAGGGGTGGCTGGTGGGCTCGGCGGAAGTCGGAAGACGAGGGAGGAGGGAGGCGGAGGAGGCGGAGGACGAGGGAGGAGGGAGGATGGAGGCGGACGAGGGAGGAGGGAGGCAAAGGACGCGGAGGACGAGGAGGAGGGAGGATGGAGGCGGAGGAGGCGCGGCAGGGGAGGCGGAGCAGGGCGGTGCACGGCGAGGCGGGAGGCGCACGGTGTTGATGGTGAGGGAGAGAGGAGAGTTTTATTTTAGAGTTTTATTTTGTTAGTAAGAGAGAAATGATGAGAGAGAAGTAAAATAGAGAGAGAAAGGAGGCTGTGAAAATGAAAGAAATTGAGTGAGATTAGGGTTTTTATGGGTAGGGTTTGTATAGGTTGTGATTTGGTGTGTCTCACCATCTTGACCATTGATTTTGTTTTAATCTCAGTCACTCATCCTCCTAATCCAAGGGCTTAGATTAGGACTCAAGGACTCAAAGAGTAAGGGAGGACTCATTTGAACCCACCTCTATATATATATATATATATATATATATATATATATATATATAGGGTCAGGATCCGGTGAGAACCACTAACATAATGAGAACCGTGAGAACCCTCACTAAGTCTCCACCAAATCTTGCTTCGAAAGTTTTGTTGGATCATTTACCATTAGTTTAGTTTATTAAAGCAAAATACTTGCAGTAACTAAACAAAATTTATTGATTATATTAAAAAATATGTACTTAATGTACATAAATTCATTTTGTACACTAAAATTACTCTAAATGCGTGAAAATGAGCACTAGGTGCACGAAAATTGCTACATGCATGAAAACAGTTACTAGGTGCATGAAAATAACGGGCTCTAGATGCATTAAATTGAGCATCAGGTGCATGAAAATTGTTATATGCATGAAACTGACTACTAGGTGCATGAAAATAAATAAATCGTATTTCACCTCAATTTCCGTTAGTAACTTATATTTTTTCGACCAAGATGTATGTTACCTAGCCATAAAATTCTACGCCAAACCCAAAAATGTCCTTATTTTTTAAAAATAAATTTCGTAAGGCGGAGTTCTCACGGTTCTCATTATCTTAGTGGTTCTCACCGGATCCCAATTCTATATATATATATATATATATATATGGTCAGGATCCGGTGAGAACCACTAACATAATGAGAACCGTGAGAACTCTCACTAAATCTCCACCAAATCTTGTTTTGAAAGTTTTTATGGATCATTTACAATAAATTTAGTTTATTCAATCAAAATATTTGCAGTAAGTAAACAAAATTTATTGATTTTATTAAATATTATATACTTAAGGTACATAAATTCAATTAGGTAAACTAAAACTACTATAAATGCATTAAAACGAGCACTAGGTGATTGAAAATTGTTACATGCATGAAAAAAATTACTAAGTGCATGAAAATAACTAGGTCTAGATGCATGAAAACGAGTATTGAGGCATGAAAATTGTTAGATACATGAAACTGACTAATAGGTGCATTAAAAAGAGTAAAATCTATTTCGATTCGATTTCCGTCAGTAGCTTATAAATTTTCGGTCATGAAATATGTTATCTAGCCATTATATTCTACGCCAAATCCAAATATTTCGTTAGTTTTAAAAAATAAATTTTCTAAGGCGGAGTTCTCACGGTTCTCATTATCTTAGTGGTTCTCACCGGATCCTAATTCTATATATATATATATATATATATATATATATATATATATATAGGGTCAGAATCCGGTGAGAACCACCAACATAATGAGAACCGTGAGAACTCTCACTTAATCTCCACCAAATTTTGTTTTGAAAGTTTTGATGGATCATTTACCATTAGTTTAGTCTATTCAAGCAAAATATTTGCAGTAACTAACACAAAAATTATTGATTATATTAAAATTATGTACTTATGTACATAATTTCAATTTGGTACACTAAAATTACTATAAGTGCATGAAAACGAGCACTAGGTGCACGAAAATTGCTACATGCATGAAAACAGTTACTAGGTGCATAAATATGACGGGCTCTAGATGCATGAAAATGAGTACTAGGTGCATGAAAATTGCTAGATACATCAAACTGACTACTAAGTGCATGAAAATTAATGAATAGTATTTCGCCTCAATTTCCTTCATTAGCTTATAACTTTTTTAACAACAAATATGTTATCTAGCCTTAAAATTCTACGCCGAAACCAAATATGTTGTTAGTTTTACAAAATTAATTTTTTAAGGCGGAGTTCTCACGGTTCTCATTATCTTAGTGGTTCTCACCGGATCCCATATATATATATATATATATATATATATATATATATATATATATATATATAGAATTGGGATCCGGTGAGAACCACTAAGATAATGAGAACCGTGAGAACTCCGCCTTACAAAAATTATTTTTCAAAACTAACGAAATATTTGGATTCGGTATAGAATATTATGGCTAGATAACATATTTCTTGGGCGAAAATTAATGATCTACTGACGAAAATCGAGTCGAAATAGATTTTACTCTTTTTAATGCACCTAGTAGTCAGTTTCATGTATCTAACATTTTTTATGCACCTAGTACTTATTTTCATGCATCTAGAGCTAGTTATTTTCATGCACCTAATAATTATTTTCATGCATGTAACAATTTTCATGCACCTAGTGCTCGTTTTCATGCATTTAGAGTAGTTTTAGTTTGCCTAATTGAATTTATGTACATTAAGTTCATATTTTTAAATATAATCAATAAATTTTGTTTACTTACTGCAAATATTTTGATTGAATAAACTAAATTAATTGTAAATGATTCATTAAAACTTTCGAAACAAGATTTGGTGGAGATTTAGTAGAGATTTAGTGAGGGTTCTCACGGTTCTCATTATGTTAGTGGTTCTCACCGGATCCTGACCCTATATATATATAGTCAAGTTCAGGTAAGTCCCTTAATTTAGGTGAGTCCCTAAGTCCTAATCTAAGCCATTAGATTTTACAGGAGATGGAGGGATGAGATTAGAAGCATTAATACACTCACCTACTACTAACTAAGGCTAATTTGAATTTATGAAATTTTAGAACAAGTTTTTATCACTGTATCACAAATTTATGTAACTTTAGTTTTTTACGAATGTAACTTTAGGCTTTTAAGGTGTAACTTTATACTAATTTAGTCATTTTCGATTGTAACTCCAGCCTTTAATGGTGTAACTTTATGTTAATATAGTTCATTTTATAAATTAATATGGATTTATGTAATTTTAAGAAAATATTTATGTAACTTTGGTCTTTAACACGTACAACTTCAATATTTTGCGAGTGTAACTTTAGTCATTTAAGGCTATTTTGTATATAAAAATTTAAATTGTGTAAGATAAGGTAATTTTGAATATATTAATTTGATTTTATGCAATTTTATGTAACTTTTTTTTTTGGTGCAAATGTAAGCTTTGATTAATACGACAATAATCCATCCAATTACAATCCTTTTACAAAACTAGATCCATACCTCTATCAAGCAGCCACTCTAACAAACTGATAAACTGCATTAAGTTACATAAGTTGTCTATTTCTACACCATACAATCTCATCTCTCTTTAACCTTCCAAGTTCAATCTGCGTGAGTCTCAATTTTGCTTGAACACATACACCTTGTATCACCACTTCAGGCCTCTGAACAATGTCTTCCAGTCTGCACTTGTTCCTGCATTGCCATATATTGTAGTATACAGCCACTACAAGAGACCAGTACACTTTTCTGATGAACCCCGTCCCCCATCTCAGTCTGAGCAATGCTGCAGGAGAATGTTCATTCATACACCTGATCTGCAGCCTATCATCTAAACAATTAAAACACTTCCTTGCAAAACTGCATCCCTGGAACAAATGAAGATGATCTTCAGAGATGATCCCACACAGAAAGCAGTTTAAATTTCCTGTAAACCCCCTTCTATGCATCCTATCCAAAGTAAGTAACCTTCCTTGGACAGCCAGCCAGTAAATGAAACAATGCTTTGGAATGTTTAGTCTGCTCCAAGTGATACCAAACCAATCCACTCTAGTATTATCATTACCATTCAACCATTTGTATCCTTTAAGAATGGAGTAATCATCATCCTCCTGCCAGTCTTCAGATTGAATCCCCTCTTTAAGAATCTCCTTGACTCCACAAATCTTCCTCCAGGCCCATGAGCTTGACCTGCTAGGACTGTAAGACATCCATTCCCTCCCTTTCAAATATATCTTATCTATCCATTTAATCCAAAGGTGATCCTTCTTAAGCATAATCCACCAGACTAACTTCCCTACTGCTGCAATGTTCCATTTAGTACTATCATATATGCCTAGACCTCCTTCTTTCTTACTCTTACATAATACATTCCAAGCTACAAGGGGTGCCTTAGAGTAAGTATCTTCCCCTTCCCAAAGAAAATTCCTACAAAGGGCTTTGAGATTATCAATGACCCCCACAGGTAGAATGAACATCTGTGCCCAATAGTTATGAATGGTACTCAAAACTGACTTAACCAAAACTAGCCTTCCTGAATAAGAGATCTTCCTCCTGTTCCACCCTTTTATCCTAGCACTCAGCCTATCAACCAACATCTTACAATCAAACCTATTCAGCCTCTTATGAGAAATATTAACACCAAGATATTTGAAAGGAAGACTTCCCCTATTAAAACCAGTCTGATTCAAAATAAAATCCTCAATCTCCCTATCAACCCCCTTGATGATCAAATCAGATTTCTCATTATTTATCTGCAAACCTGAAGGCTTAGAAAACACCTCAAACCCCTCCACAATCATAAAGATAGACTTTATATCTCCTTTACAGAAAATGAGGATATCATCAGCAAACATAAGATGGTTCAGATGTAATCCTTTACATAAATGATGAAACTTAAACCCTGGGAGCTCACCAATCATAATTAACAGCCTACTCAAGTATTCCATACAGATAGTAAAGAGAAGAGGAGATAAGGGATCACCCTGTCTCAACCCTCTCTTACCTTGGAAAAAACCAAAGGAATTCCCATTAAGCACAATGGAATAGGATGTAGTGGAGATACATTGCATAACAGCCTTCATGAATCTAACAGGAAAATTCAAACTCATAAGGACATTCTGAACAAATACCCATTCAATAGAATCATATGCCTTCCTCAAATCCACCTTAATCAAACATCTAGGGGAAGTATTAGCCCTATTATAGAGCCTAACCAGATCCTGACTAATAAGAATATTCCCCATAATACTTCTACCCTTAATAAAAGCAGACTGAGAAGGATTAACTACTTTAGGAAGTACCTTAGACAGCCTCTCACACAACAATTTAGAGATGATCTTATAAATGGTATTGCAACAAGCTATAGGTCTGAAGTCCTTAACACTACTAGGACTCTCTTTCTTAGGGATAAGCACAACATTAGTAGTATTAATTTGCTTAAGGATCTTACCTGTCCTAAAGAATCCTGGACAGCCTTACACACATCTTCCCCAACAATCCCCCAACTAGTCTTGTAGAAACAACTAGTATACCCATCTGGACCAGGACTTTTATCATCAGGTATTGAATGAACAATTCTCTTAATCTCCTCATCAGTAGGAATACTACACAAATCCTCCCAGTCCTCCTGCTCCACTCTAGGACCTGTATTCATGATATTATGATAAAACTCAGAAGTTACAGCACAAGACCCTAGCAGGGAATGATAGTACTCCTCAAAGGCTGCTTGAATATCATCAGGCCTATCATACACCTCCCCCTGCATTCCTTCAATTCTAAACACCTTGTTTTGAACCTGTCTATTCTTGATGACCTTATGGAACATTGCAGAGTTAATGTCACCATCCTATGCCCAGTTACACTTTGCTTTTTGTCTAAGAAAGTCCACCTTAGCCTCAGCAAGCATCTTATAACTAGTCCTAATTTGGTACTCTTTATCCATGAGCAAACAATTTGTAGGATCTAATTGAAGCTCTTTCTGACACTCCACCATCATATTATAAGCCACATCAGAATTTCTTTCAATATCAGAAAACAACTCCTTATTTAAATTTTTCAGAAGAGGTTTAAGTAACTTGAGCTTGGACACCACTCTATACATAGAGGACCCAATAATCTGTTGATTCCACCCTATTCTAACAATCTCCTTATACTCCTTAACCTTGCACCACATATTAAAGAATTTAAAAGGTTTCTTCCCACCATGAACTATACCTCCCTCCTCAATCAAACAAGGACAGTGATCAAACTCCCCCTCAGGCCCATAAAAAGCATAGGCATTAGGTCTGAAGTTAAGCCACCCATCATTAATCAACACTCTATCAATCCTACTAAAGACTCTAGTACCACTGGGTTGTTTATTATTCCAAGTAAAATAAGCCCCCAAAGTCTTAATGTCCCTCAAATCACACCTGTTAATAGCATTCTGAAATGGTATAGTTTCTGAAT